>JADLZN010007174.1:0-42682 GCA_018155175.1 Sinocyclocheilus anophthalmus
TCATTCTACAACAGATGCATTCAATCGTATATGGACACCATACCTTAACTGCATAAATGCTTCTACCTGTGACATTTTGTTGCTTGGTATGACATAGTGTTCCTAGAGGTGTATAGAAGATTCATGTATTCTCCCCAGTTTTTATTATTGTTAATTTTGAACTGTGATATAATGCTCTGGTCACTATTATGTATAATTTCGTTTTTTGTATTCTCTTTTGTTGTATAGCAGGCAGTGTGTGTATGGTTTGTTTGTTTGTGTTGGAAGTAAAAAACAAAAAAACGTTGACATAAAGGCTTATATATATACTGTATATATATATTATATATATATAATATATATATATATTATATATATATGTGACTGATGTTTTCAGGTCAAGAAGATGGGTTGGATCTTTGCAGCATGCACACACCACCACATTGCTCGCAGGGCTGAATAAGATCCCGCCGGCTCCATAGGCCTCCTGGAAATGAACATTAGGGGGGCACGCCGTTTTCACGGACAGGGTTAAATTAAATAAAGCAGAGCGCCCTTAATCTAGATTAGTAATCTTTGTGTAAATAAACTTAGCGTCTGAAAAGATTAAGTACAGATGACCCGAACTAATGTTGCCTTGTAGCACGAAGCCCCGGTTTCACAGTTTTTACCGCGAAGTTCACCTTTAGTTTGAGCAAACTATGAGTTTTTCAGGTCAAGAAAGTCTGGGGTGGTTTGATTGTGGGTTTCGTCACCAGGTAATGTACGATAAACAGACTTTGTAAACCTGCTCCGGAGCAGGTTTTATTCTGGTTTAGAGATCGCAAACCCAAACTGGACAAATCAGCTGTGAGCAAAGTGACATATGTTTCTGATGCAATGAAGCCACTCCCCCATATCTCTCACTCCAAATTAAAGCAGTTTACAGTCAAAGAATTTTAGAGACAAAACTGCCCGACTTTTGCAGCTACTAATATATTTTAGCCTATTTATATTATAGTAATTGTAATTGTTTACACAGATGTCACAAGTTTTGAGGGAGTGACATCTGTGTAAACAATTACAATTGTAATTGTTTACACAATTGGTATGCTGACTGCAGGAATGTCCACCAAAGCTGCTGCCCGTGAATTGAATGTTCATTTCTATACCATAAGCCATCTCCAAAGGCGTTTCAGAGAATTTGCCAGTACATCCAACCTGCCTTACAAAAGCAGACCACGTGTAACACACCACGGCCAAGGACTCACAAATCCAGCTCTTCAACTCCCGATCATTGAGGACCAGCCACACCGAAAGCTGCCTCGCAACAATCGGAATTTGATAACCCAAAGAACCCCCTCCTCTGCACACACTGTCAGAAACCGTCTCAGGGAAGTTCATCTGCATGCTCATAGTCCTCATCGGGGTCTCAACCTGACTACAGTTCGTCGTCGTAACCGACTTGAGTGAGCAAATGCTCACACTCGATGGCGTCTGGCACTTTGGAGAGGTGTTCTCTTCACAGATGAATCCTGGTTTTCATTGTACAGGGCAGATGGCAGACAGCATATGGTGTCGTGTGGGTGAGCGGTTTACTGATGTCAACGTTGTGGATCGATTTCTGTGGCCCATCTCGGTTGGCGGTGTCTGGTTTGGGGTTATGGTATGGGAGGTGTATGTTATGGACAACGACACCGGGGCATTTATTGATGGTATTTTGAATGACAGAGATACCATGCACGAAATCCTGAGGCAGTGTTGTGCCATTCATCCAACTCACTCAGTCAAGTTAAGTCAAGTCTGCTTTATTGTCAATTTTTCCACATGTACAGGACATACACACAGTGAATTGAAATTGCGTTACTCTCAGACACTTGGGTGCATACAGATAACATAAATACAGATAACATAAATACCGATATACAGATTAAATATAAAATACAACTATACAAATATACAATAAGGTAAAATGTAAAAAAAATATAAAGCCCGAACAAGGCCAAATGGAAGATAGCGTGAGACATGTGACAGTAACAACAGTGAAGATATATAATGATTTGTGTGCCAAGAGTATTTGACTGAATAAAGTGAACGTGTGTTGTGTGTGTGTATTAGGGAAGGGGGTGAGTGGTAGCGTCCGTCACGAGGGGTCACGCCACCCGTTCAGTTGTGCGTGGGGCAAAAGAGGGGAGGGGTGTCATGGTCGGGAGGGAGTTCAGCTTCCTGAAAGCTTGATGGATGAAGCTGTCCTTCAGCCTGCTGGTCCTGGCCTGGAGACTCCGCAGTCTCCTCCTTGATGGCAGCAGACTAAAGAAGCTGTGTGTTGGGTGGGATCACCTGCAATGCAGAGGTCTTTGCGGGTGAGACGGGTGTTGTAGTTGTCCTGAAGGGAGGGGAGAGAGGCACTAATGATCTTCTCAGCTGCTCTCACTATGCTTTGAAGTGTCTTGCGGCAGGACGCGTTGTAGGCGCCATACCACACAGTGATGCAGTTGGTCAGGATGCTCTCGATGGTGCTTCTGTAGAAGGTGCACATGATGGGGGACGGGGCTCTGGCTCTTCTCAGTTTGCAGAGAAAGTAGAGACCCTGCTGTGCTTTCTTGGCCAATGCTGCGGTGTTGTCAGTCCAGGAGAAATCCTCTGTGATGTGCACACCCAGGAAATTGGTGCTGCTCACCCTCTCCACAGTCACACCATTGACGATCAGAGGAGCATGCTGAGTGCGCACTCTCCTGAAGTCTTCTCCACATTCAGAGAGAGATTGTTGTCACTGCATCACCTGGCCAGGCGGCTCACCTCGCTCCTGTTGTTTGTCTCATCTCTGTTGCTAATGATACCCACTACAGTCGTGTCATCCGCAATCTTGATAAGGAGGTTGGAGTTGTGTGCCGGTGTGCAGTCGTGGGTCAGCAGAGTGAAGAGCAGCGGGCTGAGCACACAGCCCTGTGGAACACCTGTGCTCAGTGTGGTAGTGCTCAAGGTGTTGTGGCCGACACGGACTGACTGAGGTCTTCCAGTTAGAAAGTCCAACAGCCAGTTGCACAGCGAAGTTTGTGAATGAGCTGTTGAGGGATGATTGTGTTGAATGCTGAACTGAAGTCTATGAACAGCATTCTGACGTATGAGTCTTTTTTGTCCAGGTGTGTGAGTGCTGTGTGGAGGGTAGTGGCGATGGCGTCATTGTTCGAGCGTTTGGACCGATATGCAAACTTGAAGGGGTCCAGGGAGGGGGGGAGGGCGGACTTGATGTGGTGCATGACTAGCTGTTCAAAACACTTCATGAGGATGGGGGTAAGTGCACTTGGACGGTAGTCATTGAAGCAGGATCGAGACGACTTCTTCGGGACTGGAATGATGGAGGTAGCTTTGAAGCATGTGGGGACAACTGCCTAGCTTAGCGAGATGTTGAAAATGTCTGTGAAGACATCAGTGAGTTCCACTGCACAGTCTCTCAGTACACGCCCAGGAATGTTGTCAGGACCCGGAGCTTAGCGTGCATTGATCCTGCTGAGGGATCCTCATGCTGTCCGGGGACAGCGTCATCACCTGGTCGCAGGGAGGAGATGGAGTCTTCTGTGCAGTGGTGCTGTTTTGTGCTTCAAAGCGAGCGAAGAAGATGTTCAGTTCTTTCAGCAGAGAGATGGTGCTGTCACAGTTGCGTGGTGGGGGCTTGTAGTCCGTAATGGTCTGTATCCCCTGCCCCAGGCTCCGACTGTCTCTGCTGCCGCTGAAATGATCCACCTGGAGTACTGTCTTTTTGCCTCTCTGATGCCGCGGGAAAGGTTGGCCCTAGCTGTCTTCAAGCCCACCTCATCTCCAGCTCTGAAGGCAGCGTTCCGCATCTTCAGGAGTCCGTAGACCTCTCCTGTTAGCCACGGCTTCTGGCTGGCCCGGACAGTGATGTTCTTTGTGACTGTTACATCATCAATACACTTGGTGATGTAGGCAGTGACAGTCTCTGAGTACTCCTGGAGGTCTGTGGTGTATTGTATGCTGCAGCCTGTTTAAACATATTCCAGTCAGTGGTGTTAAAAACAGTCTTGAAGAGCCTCTGACGACCCTTCCGGCCACACTTGTATCTGTTTGTGAACTGGTTTGGTGACTTTAACAAGTGGTCTGTATGCAGGCATTAGCATGACAGTGATGTGGTCTGAGGCACCGAGGTGGGGGAGGGGGAGGGCCTTGTAAGCTCCTCTCTGTGTGGTGTAAACAAAGTCCAAAATGTTGTTTCCCTGTGTTGGAAAGTCTGTGTTGGTGTATTTTTGGGAACACACACTTAAGTCTGCGTGGTTGAAATCCCCAGCCAAGATGAGAAAAGCATTGGGGTGGGCTGTCTGCTGTTCACTGATGTGCTGGTACAGTTCATTAAGTGCCTCGCTCCGTTTGCTGTTGTTGGAGCTGGGAGGGATGTATACAGCAACGAGCAGTATGGCTGTATATTCCCTCGGTAGAAAGAACGGCCGGCACTTAATAATCATAAACTCCACCAGGGGTGAGCAGTGTTTGCAAACCACAACAGCATCGCGGCACCACGCATCATTGATATAAACACAAAGCCCTCCGCCGCGGGTCCTACCTAACTCGACGCGAGCTCTGTCCACTCGATAGCATGTCATCTGATCGAGATGAATAGCGCAGCCCGGAACGCTGTTGTTGAGCCATGTTCCCGTGAACACAAAAACACAACAGTCTCAACAGTCCTCTGAGTTGAGCGTAGTAGACGGATGTAGTCCAGTTTATTGTCCAAAGAGCGTACGTTAGCCAGTACGATGGTGGGGATAGCTGGATTGTGTGGGTTAGCCGCTAGCCTAGCCCGGCACAGCCATTGAAGAGGAGTGGACCAACATTCCACAGGCCACAATCAACAACCTAATCAACTCTATGCAAAGGAGATGTGTGTGCACTGGCTGAGGCAAATGGTGGACACACAAGATATGATGGTTTTCGGACCACCCCCCGGACCCCCCAATAGAGTCAAACTGCACATTTTAGAGTGGTTTTATTTTGGCCAGCCTAAGGCACACCTGTGCCATAATCATGCTGTCTAATCAGCATCTCGATATGCCACACCTATGAGGTGGATGGATTATCTCGGCAAAGGAGAAGTGCTCACTAACACAGATTAGACAGATTTGTGAACAATATTTGATTGAAATAGGCCTTTTGTGTACATAGAAAAAAAGTCTTAGATCTTCGAGTTCAGCTCATGAAAAATAGGGGCAAAACAAAAGTGTTTTGGGTTATAATTTTGTTCAGTGATACTAACATATATCAGTGGTGTGCGGTGGTGTTCTGAAATGAGGCAATTTTTTTAATCAAATTTAAATTCATGTCAGAGTCACATTTTCTTGGTTAAGTAAACATTGCACTTAGGCATCAGTAAAAAGGGGGAAAAAAATTATATTTTATATTTTTACATTAACAATGTATTCAACATTCTGTTTATTAAAGCATGTAGGATCGCATCAGTTAGTGTAAGCCTTTTACAATTATTCCAACTAATAAACCTAATAGAAATTTATGTGGACCCACACACTCGTAAGTCCACCTTCTTTTTAATCAACACTTAACCCTTTTAAACTCTTGTTTTCATCTTTTTGGATACCGCACCAGTCATCCAAGGGCCCCCCCGCCGGATAATATAACCCTCTCATAAGCTCCACCCAGAACAAGGAGATTTACTTCAGATTCGACTAACAACAGTGTTAACCACATCAAACTCAAAGCAATCAAGCCCCTATTACCACGAACACCGCCCTCTGGTGTCTATTCACGCTAACAACGCTCGGTTCCATATCTACGTGTGAGAATTGTTTGTTTATCTCTTTTTCTCTATCTATCCGTCTCCATTAACACATTATATTGTTCATTCCAAGTGACTTCGCCAAACACGGCATGCGCAGAAGCAACACAAGAGATTGTGGCAGTCGCAAACAATCACAAGCCCCCCGACCATAACCACGTCCCATATCCTATGAAGATTTCAGTCAGGTGTCACCGGCCCCACCATAGCACCCGAAACTGCACTTGTTTAAAATTACAAATGACTCCTGGATTCTTGCGTCAGACCAAGGCAGGCAACTCTAATTGTAAGTTTTACTTGATCTTAGTGCTGCCGTTGACACTATGTCATGAATAATCATAGATCGCCATTACAAAAACTATACAGGTATTCCAGGGTAGGCTTTACCAGATGCGTTTAGATTTACTTGTCCGATCGATCCACTTTGTCATTTAAATGGGGAGTATCTCAATTCTCACCAGCCGCACAATATGGAGTGCCACAAGGAACCCTCGTCCCCTACCCTAGGTCCTCTGCTATTTTCGATATACGTGTTGCCCCTTGGTAATATTTTTAGAAAATACGGGATTAGTTTCCACTGTTATGCTGATGATATTCAACTATATATCTCAACAAGACCAGATGAAAATTCTAAATTATTTAAGCTAACAGAGTGTGTTAAAAATGTAAAATATTGGATGACCAATACTTTTCTCCTATTAAATTCCCCGGATTAACGGGACAGAGATACTCCATTACTTATTGGACCCACAAAAACACCCAAAAAACAAGTACACAAGAATCTCGGGAATTACAATTTGCACAACTAAGACGGATTGCACTGTTATGCCTACAGTCAAAAATCTCGGGGTTATATTAGAAAGAAACTGTTCATTCTGAAATCATATTTCCCATAGTACCAAAAACGATTTTTACATCTTGAAACATGCTAAGCACCGAAAATGTTAACCGTTCTGATGCCCTGCAGAAAGGCTAGTTCATGCTTTCATGACCTCTAGACTGGACTATTGTAGTGTACTGCTAGGTGGTTGTCCTGCATTTTCAGTAAACAAGCTACAGGTAGTCCAAATTGCAGCAGCTAGAGTCCTTACCAGGTCCAGAAAATATGATCATATTACCCCAATATCCCAATTTTACAGTCTCTGCACTGACTACCAATTAAGTTCTGTATCAGTTACAAAATAATATTACTTACCTACAAGGCCCTTAATGGGTTAGCTCCTGCGTACGAATTAGTCTTGCTACAACGCAAACAATCCATCTGCTCCTAAGGCGCAAAACTTCTGGATGTTGGTACGTACTAGGATAGCAAATCACTAACAGGATCGGCTAGAGCATTTATCTCCCAAACTCTGGAATAGCCTTCCTGATAACGTTCGGGGTTCAGACACACTATCTATATGTTTAAATCTAGATTAAAGACACATATCTCTTTGGCCAAGCATTCAAAATATGCATCTCATAATCTTTTACTGCAGTTATATCTAATCAAATGTACATTATTATTTGTTAGTTTGGGTTAAACAAATCATTTGCTTGGTTGGAACAGCAGCTACCCTAATTATGTCTCTATTTGTTTCTCCGTTTATTGACATCCCGTGGTAACTAGGATTACACAAGCTTCAGTCTGGATCCAGAACAGAGAAGAGATGATGCCAACCCCTCAAAGGACCTCAGATGATGCCAACCATGAAACAACATACAGAACCACCAAATTTTGCTATAAGTTTTTCAATAAGTTATAAGTTTCAATATTTGCGTTGTTTTATTTCTGTAATATCGATCATTTTCTCATTCAATTTTTTGAGGAGACACTGCCTCCCTTGCAGCCCGTGGAGCACAATGCCTCGCGCCCCTTATCTAATATACATATTCGAAATAAGCTTGAAGTACATTTCCACTTCATCCATAATAATGCTCTTATAGACGCGCCAAGCTACTCTTGACCCTACTTTAACCCCAAACCCACCCTGCTACGGCGAAAGCCACCCAAATACCCTGTTTCTTTCCAGAGACCTACATGCTAACCATTGACCTTATCCAGGAGCCCCTCGGCCACGAGCGTGGAGGTGTGTGTGTGTATGCGTCAGATAGCCCACCATTACTGCCATTTAGCTCCACTGTGAGAGAGCGAAAGAGATGTGAGAGGAGCTCTAAGCAAGATTTCATTTTCCAGCTTTAACTAAGTACATTTTTGTAAACCTTTCATTCAGAGAATAGTCATCAAAATAAACGACATGTATCCATTTCTTTATTGATTAATTTATTCATTAAGCTAAACATTTCTTATTTCCCACCTTTTAACCTTTTAACTTCGTGCGCCCATGTTATACCGACATATATATCCCCCCCCTATACATACACAGTATACAGTGGGTATGGAAAGTATTCAGCCCCCCTTAAATTTTTCACTCTTTGTTATATTGCGCAATTTGCTAAAATCATTTAAGTTAATTTTTTTTCCTCAGCTCCCCCTACCCCTGTACACACAGCCACCCCACTATACTTCTTGACAATCCCGCAACACCCACCCCCAGTACACCTTGTTGACCATTTTTGCACCCCCCTGACTGTATTCCAAACAGCAAAAAAACCTGACACCTATCACAATGTCCCTAACCGTCTTAGCACCCTTTGCTGCGAATATCTATATTAACCCTCGGCTGCCTGTCCCCTTCTGCCTGACTCCCTTGAGCTGGTTCTACACTTCATCTTGACACACGTCCAGCAGGTCTCGTTGCTATCCGCCCTAAGTACTGATTAGACTGATTACCGCGAAAGCCACCAAACCCCTGACTATATAAGATCCTTCCAGCTCACCAGTGCTGTCCGGCCAAATGGACTTGAGGTCCAAGGAACTCGACACCTGACACGAGCTAGAGACAGAATTGTGGCACAGGCACCGATCTGGCCAATGGTTACCCCTCAAAACAATTTCTGCTTGACAATTACAGGTTCACATACATCCACGAGACACAGTCGGCCTCCCTATTCTTATAATCAGGAGACAGACCCCGTTTGCGGACGACCTACCAGAACCCTTCCTAGAGCTGGCCGCCCGGCCAAACTGAGCTATCGGGGGGAGAAGAGCCTTGGTGAGAGAGGTAAAGAGAACCCAAAGATCACTGTGGCTGAGATCCAGAGATGCAGTCGGAAGATGGGAGAAAGTTGTAGAAAGTCACCCATCACTGCAGCTCTCCACCAGTCGGGGCTTTATGGTAGAGTGGTCCGACGGAAGCCTCTCCTCAGTGCAAAGACACATGAAAGCCCGCATGGAGTTTGCTAAAAACACACCTGAAGGACTCCAAGATGGTGAAAATAAGATTATCTGGTCTGATGAGAACAAGATAGAACTTTATGGCCTTAATTCTAAGCGGTATGTGTAAAGAAAACCAGGCACTGCTCATCACCTGACCAATACAGTCCCAACAGTGAAGCATGGTGGTGGCAGCATCATGCGGGGGGGGTGTTTTTCAGCTGCAGGGACAAGATGACTGGTTGCAATCGAGGGAAAGATGACTGCGGCCAAGTACAGGGATATCCTGGAAAAAAACCTTCTCCAGAGTGATCCAGACCTAGAAGGGGGTACCTTACAAACAAGACAATGGACCTAAGCCACAGCTAAATAACGAAGAAGGGGCGTCACAACAACTCGGGGACGGGGCGGAATGGCCAGCCAAGCAGGATGAAACCAATTGAGATCTCGGGAGAGACCTAAAATGGTGTCAAACCAACGTTTTGTACACCAACCTGACAGAAGGGAGGAGCTGACAAGGAGGAGGGCAGAGGATCATCCAGGTGTGAACGTTGCCTTTTCCACAGCCTAGGTGGAGTAGGCCACACGGGGCTTTTACGGATCCTGAGCAAGGGTTGAATAGAGGACCATGTGATATTTCGTTTTCTTTTTTATCATCTGACCCACCTGTCACCCTTCTGTGTTTTTCGGTCTATGGGGTGGGGTCATTCCTGGGGCACCTACTTACTGCTTTTCGCCTGGTGCACTCTCCCCCGCGTGCCCCCTTTCAGGGGGTTTGCTCTTTGTACCTGTCTCATCTCTCTTCTTCTCTTCTATTATTCTCTTCTCTCTCTTCTCTACTGGGTGGTCCGTTCCCGGTTTTTCTCTCTGCGTGGCGTTCATTCATCCTCTTCACCCTGCCCCTCCACACCTTGACCTCCCCACTATGCGTCGCCACTCATCCCACAGATAATGATATCACCGTCATCTGGGTCTTCCCTAACCCTCCCCCCGCCTTCCCGCCGCACAGCTTCCAGCCCGCCCTCCTTTCAGTGCTCCCCTTGTACTATTTCGCACAGCCAGAGAAATAATCTACTCCGCATCTCTTCACTGGCCCCCATCGCGTGTTGTCAGCTCCACGGTACCCCCCCCCCACACCGCCCATTCGACTTTCAGACACCCCCCCACCGGCCCGGACCCGCTTGCCCCAGCACGGGGCTTGTCCTGCCTAACACACCCACCCACCCCCAGAAATCTGGTGGTGTGCAGACACTCCCTGCTGGCATGCCCACAGCCTCAGTCGTGTTCTCGCTATCACTCGAAACCCGTCCCCCGTTTACCGCGCCGGCCCTTACTTGTTCTTCTGATCCACTCGTCGCCCTCATCACTCCCCACTATTGTACAAGTTGGCCAGTGTGCGTCATCCTCTACCCGCGCACTCTGTCCCACTACAGACTGCTCCATATGGGCTTAGTGGGGCCATTAATTTCATGATTCCTAATTTTTAACCCCCGTGCCCCTCAATCCCATCACAGCTGTGGCCTACATTACACACCATTTTCTACACCGAGTGTATGCTTATTTTTTTTATTTTATTTTTGTTATTTCATTATTAGCTCACACTCCTCAAAGTTTGCCTGTGCACGTAGCTGCCCATGGCGAAATATATTTATGCATTTTTTTTTTTAAAAATCAATTGCATTTGCGACATGTGCCCCCAATTTCCAAGACCCTCTAGCGACCTTCAATATGCAAACATTTATAAATTATGGTACCGATGATAATTCAGGTCCAAATTCAACATAGTTCCATAAACAAATTTCTGACAAGAAAAATGTCAACAAAAACATTCAACATCACACTGCTCATAGAATTTCCTTGCGCCATTCCCCAACCCCCCCTCTTACCGCCACCCCACTCCGTCCGTCCTTGCAACATCCACCCGTCCGACCTTATGAGACCTAGTGACACGCCCAATCAGAACGTTATGCTGACAGACTTGGCTCAAGCCTGGTACTCTCATAGCAGGGTGACTCAACCTTACTCACCTCAAAGAAACGCATGTGCACACCTGGATGCCTGTACCAGCCTCACCACTGCTACACACGAAGGCCGACCGCACCCGGCCACAACACCCCACCCCGGTAGCGCAGCCAGTCCAGTAGCTGTCCGTACATCACATGGGGTCTCTCCCATCTAAGGACGGAGTTAAGGTGCTAAATTATTTATATTTATAAAAAAGAAAAAGAAAAAAAACTGAACTAAGATTGTTTCACAATGTGAGAAAGAAAACATGCAGGTTGTAACACTTTAGTAGTCATGTTTTGTATTGGTTAGTGTTTGTATTAATATTATTTTTCCTTTTATCAATTAAGCATGTCAGCACATAGAACCCCATAGAAAATGTCCAAAAGTGATCCAAATCAGTGAGTGTCACCACTTTTACCTAATTTGAAAATTCTTAAACAGAATGATTTTTTTCCCCCACAAAATTTGACACCCTAAACCTCACTTTTAACAGTGGGTAAATTTTTTTTAAACTGTGCAGGATTAACTGTTAACCCCTTTTAACAGTATTAGGGAGAAAAGTTAAACAAGATAACCCAGAAAAAGCCTTAGTTACCTTTTGATACTTCATTCGTACTGCATCGCTAGACGCTATGGGAAAAACATACTCGGTTACTTACGTAACCTCAGTTCCCTGAGATACGGGAACAAGCGTTGCGTCGCTGACGCTAGGGGAAACTCCTGTTTACTCTGATACTGAAGCCTTTACAATCACGCAGTGTAACTGCATGGCCATTAGTTCATGCAGTAAATTAAAAACGAAAAGCAGCTTCGCTCGCACTTCTGATGAGTTTGGGCTGACCATCAGCCTAAAGAAAACAAACGTCATGGGCCAGGATGTCAGCAGTACTCCCTGCATCTCCATCGGTGATCACACCCTCAAGGTAGTGGAGGACTTTACATATCTTGGCTCCACCATCTCCAGCAACCTCTCTTTGAATAACGAGCTGAACACCAGAATCGGCAAGGCATCAATAGTGATGGCCCACCTGACCAAGAGTGTGGAACAATAGAATGCTCACCACCAACACCAAGATGAAAGTGTACCAGGCCAATGTCCTCAGTACTCTTCTCTACGGCAGTGAGACGTGGACTATGTACAGCTGGCAAGAACGCAGACTCAACTCTTTCCACCTGCGCTGCCTGAGGAGGATCCTGGGCATCACCTGGCAGGACCGTGTCCCAAACACTGAAGTGCTGGCCCAGGCAAAAACATTCAGCATGCACACACTCCTTTCACAAAGACGCCTATGCTGGCTCGGCCATGTCTTCCGAATGCAGGATGGCCGGATTCCTAAGGACATCATGTACGGCGAGCTCGCCTCCAGCACCAGACCAACAGGTAGACCAGTGCTCCGGTACAAAGACTTCTGCAAGCGTGACCTGAAAGCCGGAAACCTGAATCCTGCAGACTTGGAAGCTGCTACCGTAGACTGTGTCGGCTGGCGGCTCGCCGTAAGTACCAGCACAAAGCTGAGCGAGGGAAAGAGAGAGGACCAGTGGGAGGAGAAAAGGCAGCACAGACGGCAGAGAGCAGAGTCAGTGCCCACAGAAGTAGTCTCAGGCTTCACCAATAGTAACTGCAACAGACTCTGCCGCTCGCGTATTGGACTGTTTAGCCACAGCAGGCACTGCAACTCCACAACAGACTGACCCGGGCAAAGATACTCTATTGTCTCTCGAGACAGAAGGATGCTGATCAGACTGTAGTGGCTCAAAGAGGGAGCCCTTAATGGCTATCAGGACCGTGGGCAGGTCCCACGTAGGGACTGTGGGGGACCGGGGCGGATTGAGCCTCCTGGATCCCCCTCAGGAAATGAACAACTAAGTTGTTCCGGCCCACAGACTGTCTGGCTATAGGAGCATGGGAAGCTGCTATAGCTGCCACATAGACTTTGAGCATGGCAGGGGAGCGGCCCCTGCCTAACAGCTCTTGTAGATACGACAATATCACCGATATGTCACATGAAGCTGGGTCTTTGCCATGGGTTGTGCACCAGGCAGAAAAGACAGACCATTTAAATGCATAGAGGCATCTTGTACACGGGGCTCTGGCCTCTGAAATACTATTCAGGACGCTCTCAGGGAGATCTACTGACTCCCGTTGAGAGCCCAGAGGTGCAGAACCCACAGCTCGGACTGGGGGTGCCAAATCGACCTGTTTGCCTGAGAGAGAAGGTCCTGCCTCAGGGGAATGGGCTACGGGGTTGCTATCAGCAGCTGAGACAGCTCTGAAACCCAAAGCTGGTTCCCTCCAGAGCGGGGCCACCAGAAGGACCCTGTGTCTGTGTTCCCTGACTCGCCTGATTACCCGAGGGATCAGAACGATCAGGGGAAAAGCATACAGGAGGAGGTTGGGCCAATCGTGGGCCAACACATCCTCGCTCTTTGAAAAATAAGTTGGGCAGCGAGAGTTGTCTTTTGATGCAAAGAGGTCGACCTCTGCCCTGCCAAAGATCTCCCAGATTCTCTGAACTGTTTGTGGGTGGAGCATCCGCTCCTCTGAGGGGACGTTGCGCCGAGATAGCATGTCTTCTACTTGGCTCAATACGCCGGACACATGTGCTGCCCTCAATGAATGCAGGTTGGGATGTGCCCACTCTAAGAGTTTTACCATCTCGAAAAGTTTTACCATCTCAAAAAGGCGTTTCGAGGTGAGCTTGCCATGGCGATTTATATAAGATACCACTGTCATGCTGTCTGAGCGGGACTCGCGTTGTAGGAGACCACTGCTGTCCCTTCGATCCGGGAGAGAATGTCTGAAGGGCTAGACATACTGCCGTCATACTGAGGCAGTTGATGTGTAGCCGACTTTCTGCATCCGACCAGGAGCCGGTCGGTCTGCCCTCGCACAAAGCTCCCCAACCTGTGTTGGATGCATCTGTTGAGACAACCTTCCTTTTGTGAATCATGCCCATAGTCACGCCCTGCTTGAACCACTGTGGGTCTTTCCAAGGGGCCAGAGCTCAGGCCTGGCTCACCCTGACATGCATGCGTCCGTGCTGACCTGCAGGGGCAGAATTTGTGGTTCAGACAGAGCCCATGAAGGGGTCTCATGCGGAGCCAGGCACAGCTGTTAGTAACGGGGCGATGGAGGGCCATGAGGCATATCAGTCGCTTGTTGAAACGTTTGAGCGGGAGAGAGAGGCTCCGATTTGAAAGAAGCTGTGAGCTGTGTAGGCCAATGCCATTCTGGTGTGACTTACTGCCTTAATGTGGACTCTGGGAGTCAACTGACTCACGGAATGAAGTTGGTGGTGGGAGACAGTGTAGTCTTTGCAAAACTGACCCTGAGTCCCAGGCACCTAAGTGGTGAGGAGTGGAGGGACTGTGGGATAGTAGCTCGGCCAATCGTGACTGGGGATCAAGATGAGCAAGTCATCTGAGTGGGGGGTATTTCAGAATTGCGGACTCCCATCTGTCTCATAAAAGGTAAAGAAAAGTGCTAGGAGCCAGGGAAGTACGAAGGGGCAGGAGCCGATGTATTTATATCCAGGTCCTTGCAGGCGGAAATCTTCAGAAAACAGGTGCGTTTCAATAAATTAGAATGTCGTGGAAAGTTCATTTATTTCAGTAATTCAACAAATTGTGAAACTCGTGTATTAAATACATGCAATGCACACAGACTGAAGTAGTTTAAGTCTTTGGTTATTTTAATTGTGATGATTTTGGATCACATTTAAAAACAAAAACCCACCGAAATTTCACCATCTCAACACCTTAGAATGTCAGGTGACATGCCATCAACTCAAAAACACTGCAAAGGTTTTGAGCCTTCGCAAAATGGTCTATCAGTTGGGTTCACTAGGCTACCAATATGAGTAAGAATGCTGACTCTGACAGTTGTCAGAGAGCCACTTCATTGACACCCTTCACAAGGGGGTAAGCCACAAACATTCATTGCCAAAGAAGATGGCTGTTAACAGAGTGCTGTATCCAAGCATGTTACAGAAAGTGAGTGGAAGGGAAAAAGTGTGGAAGAAAAAGATGCAAAACCAAACGAAGGAGAACCGCAGCCTAATGAGGATTGTCAAGCAAAATAGATTAAAGAATTTGAGTGAACTTAACAAGGAATAGACTGAGGCTGGGGTTAAGGCATCAATAGCCACCACACACAGACATGTCAAGGAACTTGGCTACAGTTGTTGTATTCTCTTGTTAAGCCACTCCTGAACCACAGACAGTGTCAGAGTTGTCTTACCTGGGCTAAGGAGAAGAAGTATTGGACTGTTGCCCAGTGGTCCAAATTTCTCTTTTCAGATGAGAGCAAGTTTGTATTTCATTTGGAAACCAAGGTACTAGAGTCTGGAGGAAGGGTAGAGAAGCTCATAAGCCCAAGTTGCTTGAAGTCCAGTGTTATGTTTCCACAGTCTGTGATGATTGGGGTGCAATGTCATCTGCTGGTGTTGGCCCATTGTGTGTTTTTTGAAAACCACGTCACTGCACCCGTTTACCAAGAAATTATGGAGTACTTCATGCTTCCTTCTGCTTACCAGCATTTTGAAGATGCTGATTTCATTTTCCAGCAGGATTTTGCACCTGCCCACACTGCCAAAAGCACAAAAGTTGGTTAAATGACCATGGTGTTGGTGTGCTTGACTGGCCAGCAAACTCACCAGACCTGAAACCCATAGAGAATCTATGGGGTATTGTCAAGTGGAAAATGAGAAACAAGAGACCAAAAAAAAAATGCAGATGAGCTGAAGGCCAATGTCAAAGAAACCTGGGCTTCATACAAAATCAGCAGTGCCACAGACTGATCACCTCCATGCCACGCTGAAGTGAGGCAGTAATTAAAGCAAAAGGAGCCCCTACCAAGTATTGAGTACATGTACAGTAAATGAACATACTTTCCAGAAGGCCAACAATTCACTAAAAATGTTTTTTTTTTTATTGGTCTTATGAAGTATTCTAATTTGTTGAGATAGTGAATTGGTGGGTTTTTGTTAAATGTGAGTCAGATTCATCACAATTAAAAGAACCAAAGACGACTTAAACTACTTCAGTCTGTGGGCATTTAATTTAATACATGCGTTTCACAATTTGAGTTGAATTACTGAAATAAATTAAAACTTTTTTCCATGACATTCTAATTTATTGAGATGCACCTGTAGTCTGTGATGGGTGGCTACCGGGATGTGAAAGTAAGCGGTCTTTCACATCCAGGGAAAATAACCAGTCCCCTGGGCGTATTTGCGAGAGGATCTGTTTCAGAGTAGTCATTCTGAATGGCCGAGATCGAGGATGGGCCGGAGACCGCCATCCTTTTTTGGGGACGAAGTAGTAACGGCTGTAGATGCCCGACTTGCTCTGAGCTGGTGGAACCATTTCTAAGGTTCCTTTTGCCAGTAAATTCATTCAAGACGTGATCCTTGCTCTGCACTAAGGTGGGAACGACACTGCTGAATTGCAGGGGTCTTCGAGCGAACTTAAGTGTATAAACTCGTTATATTTTCACCAAAACCCAGTCTGACACTCAGGGGATGGCCTGCCAGGCCTCGGCCCACGTGACAAGGGGTTGGATTGGTTTGAGTGGTAGGCCGCCTTGTGGGGACCTGACACTCATGATAAGTGGAAGAGGCAATTTAATCTCTTTTTGAAAATGATTGGTTGGGTTTTTAAAAAAATATTTTCTCGCTATAACAGCGGCTGGTTGTGTGGGCACTATTTGGACAGGCCCAGTGTTCACAACCGCAATTACAACACAAACACTGCCATCGGCACCCGGAATTGAACGGGGTGCTTGGAGGCATAAAAGAGGCTGTAATGCTTTGCTGGACTCAATGCTCTCGCAGCGAGAGCAGTCCCCCCCCCCCCCGGTGGGCGTGGCCTTAGCATGGGCGTGGCCCAGACGCATCTAACACTGAAGCTGTCAGTGAGAATAATCACTAGTGACAACATTCGCTTTAAATCTGCCTAAAAGGATCAAACCACTCGTTAGAAGAATGGCACAGAAGATCCTTTCGTGTAAACACACCTGGCAGATCAAAGGTGTGAAGGTTCTATAACTTGGACGTTCCGGCCTTACAGGCTCAGATTCTATCTGCTTAAAGGGGCACGCACCTGCCTAAGGGCAGGTCTAATCCTTCAGGCATTTGCCTGACTTCATGTATGCTCTTGGCCCTTTTAGAAGTGCTGGGGCTGTACAAAATTGTTTGGAATGATTAACGATTAAGGCTGGGTTGACCTCGGTGAGTTTTGCCCTCTTGCCTCCTGCAAGGCTCACCCTGTTTATACTTGGTCCCTCTGAGCCTTAATTGCTCAAGGCCAGTTCATGTCAGTCATTCCTCTTTCACGGCATGGCGGGAGGTTATGGTTCTCCATAGACTATTATTTAACGATTGCCAGAACAAGTGAAGTATCGAAAGGGAACATACTCGGTTACTAACGTAACCTTGGTTCCCTGATATACGGAAAGAGTATTGCGTTGGGTGCGGCCATGAAGCTGCCAACGAATCTGTGTCGTCACTTAAGTCAAATTGCCTGAGAATCCTATGGCGAACGCCCGCTTATATAGCCAGATGGCTCCGCCCATTCTGGCGGGCTTCATCGTCATAGGCTCATGCAGCATTGCTGCAGAGCCACTGGTTTGTTTTTAATTTACTGCACGAACCAATGGCTGTGCAGTTACACTGCATTATTGAAAAAGCTTCAGTCATCAGAGAAAAAGGAGTTTTCCCCATATGCGTCTAGCAAGACGTAGTACTCGTTCCCGTATCTCAGGGAATCAGGGTTACGTTAGTAACCGAGTACGATTGATATCAAGTATTCCAGAGAGCAGCAAAATAAAGTGTATTAAGTGTAACATACAAGTTACTGGCATAGCACAGTCTTATAACAAATGCCTTGCGTATAGTATCAGTGACATTCTCACAGAAACTGGAGCATACATGTGAACAGGCATTATCCTAGACAATTATCTGGACAGTGTCATGCAATGTACGAAGCTTAAAGGTAGGGTGACCATACGGTCCATTTTTACAGGACACTTGTTTGCCAGGATTTCTATATTGCCTAAATTATCTATGTTTTGGCTTTGTTTGCGTGTGCAGAACGATCGTTGTATGACATTTCCCGAGAGCTACAGAAAGCGAGCAGAGGGCTACTACACATTTGAATCACTTTCACGGTGACTTTGGTGTCAACAAAAATGAGACGGGTGCAGCGCTGCTTCAAGTCGACGAAAAAAAACCACCTAAAGGTGACATTTTGGCTGCTTTGATGTTCTCTGTAAATCTCTCTTCACGCGCCACAATCGGTCGATATGAGGTACAATACTTGCATGTTATTGAGTGAAACTACTTTGAATTTAGGCAAATATAAAAAAAGCCTGGCCAGAACAGTGGTCGTATAAATGGGACCCATATAGGCCACCCTACTTAAAGGGAAGTTCAACCAAAAAATGAAATTCTGCCATGAATTATCCTCCTTCATGTTGTTCCAAACCCGTTTTTAAACTTTTTGTCATCTTCGGGTACACAAATTATATATTTTATTGAAATCCGGAGAGCTTTCTGACCCTGCATGCGCCACGCAACTTATTTATATTTTATGACCAAAAGGTAGTAAGGGCATGTTTTAAAATAGTCCAGTTGACATCGTGGTTCCAACAGTAACGTTATGAAGCTACAGGATACTTTTGGCACACAAGAAAATAAAAAGGACCTTCTCTTCAGTGTCATTCTCTGGCTGCCCTGCAGGAGTGCGCTCGATGCATGGTGTGGTGTAGATGATGCGGAGCCGGTGTTCTGACGTAGAACCTGGATGCAATGCGCTTTGTTTACAGTAGAAGATGCATGCTGTACAAAAAGTCTTCGTAAACATGTCTGAATTGTAAACATTTCATTTAAACATTTCAACAGAGAGGATGACTTGCAAATTTTTTTTGCCCAGCCTTACTTATTCGAAAAAGAATATACAGACGATGAACTAAGAGACATGGACGTTCTACGTTAGAATGCCGGCTCCTGCATCAGCAGCAGACAGCAATGACTGGTGGTGGAGACTGAAACTGAAGAGAAGAAATTGGCCCCTGTTCCACATGGCACATTTCATGGATTTGTCCGCTGTGTGCGCAAGGTCAGTTAAGTACACGAGGACCATAGGGTCTTGTCCAATTAAATATTTTAGCTTTCAGAGGTGTAACAAGCGCTCCTTTGCGGGACCGCTATGTGCCATCGATGTGAACTATGCTGAGCCGCAAGCTACGCAGTCGAATTCTACCTGGAGTCAAAAGCAGCAGGTCACAACAGTGCGGGACTGGTTTCTTTGTGCATAAAAAGTATTCTCATAGCTTCATAACAGTACGGTTGAACCACTGATGTCAAACACGCACACTATTTTAACAATGTCCTTACTACTTTAGGGGCCATAAAAATGGTGCGGTGCGTCGTGCAAGGCATGTTTCAGAAAGCTCTCAGATTTCAATCAAGAATATTTTATGTGATACGAGATTGAGGGCAAAGGTTTCCTAGTGTGGGACGACCATGAGGGTGAGTAAATAAGTGGACATACAGGACATTTTATTTTTGGGTGCAACACTATCCCTTTAAAAATTTATCATATTATCCATCTATCTATCTATCATCTATCTAGTATCTATCAGGGCTGGGTAAAAAAAATTATCGATATCTCGATATTAATCGATTATAATTTTTACGGAACGATATCGATTCCTAAATCAGAAGAATCAATTAGTCTAGCCTGTTTTCATTTAATGGACGGAACATTGAAGGGCACCTCCAATCCAATAAATCACAATAAGCATTGTGCTTTGGTACCTTTAATATGAAAAAGGCTCAGATTTTCAAATTTGCCTTTGTATTGTAGTATTTAACAAAAAAAAACACAATAAATGCCGTTTGGCACTGTTTAATGTGAAGTGACAGACAGCCTCAGTACAACAGAACTAGCTCATAGCAGCGAGAGGGCAACGTGAACTGATCATCCTCCACATTAAATTAATTATTTTCAGCCACACAAAATAGTAAACAATGACTAAACCCCCCCGAAGCACGTTAAGTAAGAAAGTAAAACTTTTACCAATCCGTTATCCGTCCATGTAATCGCTCAAGGACCCTTTTCACCTTCCTGGTTTTTCAGCAGCGTGAAAGTCATCAAGTGGGGTAACTTGAAGACGAGTGAATGGGAAGGAAGTACATCAAATATATTTGCGTTCCCATTTGCTAAAATAGCAAAAGAAAAACTCCACAATAGTGTTTTCGTGACTTTCAATAAAAGGGAAAAAATTGAGAGAGACTGATAAAGGCAGTCACAAGACATGTCAAATTTACCACCCCTCCCATAGACGCTGCATTAGAAACACCCTCGCATTAGCGTTAACTGTTTTTTTGTAATTTGATGCAAAGGTGATATAATACAAAGAATAGTGTTATAAAGTACATACATTTAAAAAAAAATACAAATATGAAAAAATTGAGGATTTACGATGCCGATGACGGTTAAACGTGTCATCACAGTCTTGTGAAAAGGGTCCATCAGTGTTTCAGCCACGCAAAGATGTCAATAATGGCTTGTAAACAATGTCATGTAACGTCAAATTTACCTCAGAAAAAACATATTCGGTAACCATAAACTCATTAGTCAGATAGAAACATAAACTGTAGAGAGGAGTCGTTCAAATATATGCATTAACATATCAGTATAATTTTTACTGGTCTTCAATGTTTAATTTATGTTTGAATAAATCCAATATGGACGGGGGGGGGGTGTTGGTACGGGGCAGGTTCTCAGCTTATGAAAGGAGATGGGAAATCACAAACCCTTACTACTGCGGCTCCTCTGACACAGCTAGGAAAAAAAGCTATGAGCATACACATACACAATACTTAAGTTGAATGGTAAAAAAAAAACCCCTACATTTAGCCAATGTTTTTTTTGTTTCTGCTTAAAAGTTTTTTTTAAATGCAGCAGACTCTATATAGAATACAAATCTTGTAAAAAACATTTATAATGTGTGAGACGAGCTACACATGTATATGCTAAAGTTGAATTTAACTGATTTGAGTGTTTTGGAAGTCAAAAAGGATACGGGTTACTGAACATCCTTTTAAGGTCAACTTTTTCTTTGCAGTATGGACATGTCTGCTTCTTACCCACAATGCACCAGCCACGTATGCAAAACTCATGGAATCTGAGAAAAAATAGGTTAAGGAAACAAATGTGTGCATCTAGTGTATGTGCCAGATGAGGACAACTCTATTGTCTGTGGTTTAAAAAAGTTAGAAATGTTGTCAAACTTTTACATGTAATTTTACTAATATCAGTGTAAACTTGAAACTTAATGAATAAAACCATAACAAGAAGCATATAAATAGAATACATATAATCAATCCAAATTTGGCGACTCATTGTCTTATATATGCTTACATAATGAGATGGATGAAAAAGAATACAACAATAGTTGCATACACTTTACATAAAGGTCTGTTGTTCAGAGGTTTAAAAGCTTGATACTCAGCCACAGCTTATTAATTATAAAGCATAACCTTCTCATTCACTAATAATTGTGTAGAATATTTGGATCAGGCTTCTGGTGTGCAGTCCATGAGGGTGGCATGAGGGTCTGACGTCCTCTAATGGGACCAGTACTCACAGCCAGGACCATGTAGCTCGACTGGCATTTGACAGAGAACACCATATTTGGCAGGTCCACCATCTCCAGTGCACCTGTTGTACCTTTAATTGTCAAGCATTTTCAAGGACAATATTCAAAATTCAATTACATTTTAAACCTTGAAAACATAAGTTAAATCAAGCATTTTCCAAACTTTCCAAACTCTGTACAAACCCTGGAGCTTGCAGACAGGACAAATGAACACAAATGTAAACACAGTAAAGGATACACATGATTGCAGGACAGTCTGTATGTGTTCTCTATGATTCCTTCTTCACTCACATCCACAAGAATTGGCTGACCACAGACGGCACAGATGCTGTCTGACAGGTGCTTAGTGGGCATTCCAGATGCACTGTAATACTGAAACAACACATCTGTACATCAGGTTGTCCTGACAAAGCAATTTATAACAGATGCAATAATAAAATGTATTGATGATTCTATAAAACAAGTACAGAACAGTATTTTAATGTTAATTTCTATTTCTTTTAGAAGCTATAAATTCAGCCTTAGAAACCAGTTTTACAATTTGTTTATATTATTAGCTTTCCATGAACCCTGGTAAATAAAATCAGAGTGAAAATAGACAATAATTTGAGGATGCTTTCATGCTAGAGCTTTTGCTACACAGTTTGGCTCATCATAGCTTGTTCAAACAAACATGGCTTTTGCAATTGGTATGACAGCAATCAGGCTAAACTTATTGTAATCAAGTAAATATCTGTTCATAACATGTTATAGGAAAAAGGTATACAGTACATAGGTAAAAGCAATGTAATGTTTATCCACCGATTTAAGCTCTTACCCCAACTGTAGATGCCATAAAATCTGCACACATCTCTGCAAAATCCCGACCGAGTACACCATAGTACAGGCCATAAAAGAGAAGCGAAACGCCAAAATCCATAGCATCTTCTGGCTTTATTCTGCAACCATAAAGAGAGGTGACATAAGACTCAACATAAATGATCACATCTATGCAGTTGACAACAAGTCTAAGACTAGGTGATATATTTTTGACAGTGGTATATTATGTTGGGATCATGTTTTTGTATGGGATTATGTTTTGTCAGTAATATAAAATGAATAAACCTTGTGAATATATTTTTGATCACCATGCGGAGTTTTTATTTGAGAACATTCCAAAAAGATTTTTAGAAGGGTTTCTTTCTTAAACTTGCAATAAAGCTGAAATGTTTAATTTAGTTCTAAATGATTCACAAGCTGTGTCCCAGACAGTACTTAATTCAATACATTTCCATTTAGCAGACACTTTTATCCAAAACAACTTACAAATGAAGACAATGGAAGCAATCCACCAATCACAAGGGAGCAAAGATATGCAAAAAACGTTGCTATAATTAAGTCTCCATTAGCGTAATGCAGTACACGTAGCTAAGGTATTTTTGTTATTAATGTTTTATATATAATTAATCAATTTATATAATAAATGAAACGAAAACAGATAGAATACAAAAAGAATAGAAAAGCTTGTGTTAGTTTTTTTTATGAAAACAAGCAGTTAGTAAATTAATATAGTGCAAGTCTAAAAGGGGCAGTTTTTTTAAAAGAATAGAATTAGAATATAGAGTGCTAGAGTTAGAGGGTCAACAAAGATGGAAAGAGATGTGTTTTTAGCCGATTCTTGAAGACGGCTAAGGACTCAGCTGCTCGGATTGAGTTTGGCAGGTCATTCCACCAGGAGGGAACGTTTAATTTAAAAGTCCGTAAAAGTGATTTGTGCCTCTTTGGGATGGCACAATAAAGTGACGTTCACTTGCAGAATGCAAGCTCCTAGAGGGCACATAAGTCTGAAGTAATGAATTTAGGTAAAGGGGGTGCAGAGCCAGTTCAATACAAAACAAGCAACTAATAATTTCACATACTATTTAAGCAAGATGTGTTTTGATTAGGCACAAAACCTAATTCAGCTATGTGTTTGTATCAGCACTCAAAAGTCCAAGTGCAGTATTGAGTGCTGAGGCAAACAAATTAATTACACAAGGCATTACACATACTTTAGTGTAATTATTTGTATGTACATATTTCTATTTATGGCTATGAATGGTTTTATAGGTTCCATTTAGCCTTACAAAACCCTTTACACCATGTTAACCCAATTCCTGCTAAATATTTTTCTTACTATTCTCATTAAAAAGGGTAACAGAATTTAAAATGTGATGGAGAGAGAGAGTGAGAGAGAGAATAGACTCAGCGCAGTAAGTATCACTCTTCTTCGAGTGTCAGAGGAGGAAAAAAGACTTTACATACAACAAACTGGTAAGCACAAATCGTATAAAATCTAACAATCCAAGAAACAAGAGAGAAGAGGTCCATAAACAAAGAATGACTGAAACTGCTGTGCTTTTGTAGTATGATCACTGATTGAGTTTGGGTGATATTCATCAGTAATCTGAGGAGCGTGATCGTGTGAGGGAGCGCGGAGGTGAGTGAGAGAGTGAATAGAGCTTGCAGAGTGCACGTGACCGTTCAATTCAGGTAGCCAGGGTAGATCCCACCGATTAGATTGTCTATAGGATGGAACAAGTAGCTGAAGTGATCACCGGGTCCAGGCAGGCAGAGAGGGCCAGGCAGAACTTGTGGAGTGCCGGCTGAACAGAACTGAAAGCATCTGGAGAATCGGCAGAACTGACAGTGTCTGGAGAGCAGGCAAAACTGAGAATGTCTAGAGAACTGGCTGACTTGCTAATGTCAGGAGTGCCGGCTAAATTGCAGTTGACCTAACATCCCAAAGAGACTTCTAAGGCAACCTTCAAAGCTGGGACGGAGGAACTAGGACAAGCCTCCATAGCAGAGACGATGGGGCTAAAATCGGCTTCTTTGACTGATACAGGACAGTTAACTATTTCAAGATCAGCCTTCTTGGCTAACACAGAACAGGCAAATGTTTCAGGAACAACCTCCTCATTCATAACAGGACAGGCAGAGAACTCTGAAACAGCCTTCCAGGCCAAAATAGGAAACCGTATTTTTGGGAATGGCATATTTTACTGACTCAGGACAGGTAACTAACTCTGGAAAGGCCTCCTTGGCCAGCAAAGAACAGCTAAAAGTTTCAGGAATGACCTCCTTTGCTCAGAGCATTGGGCTTAGTAACTCTGAAACCACCGGACTGGGCAGTGCTCTGATCATTTCATTTGGCAGCGCAGAGACCACCGGACTGGCCAGCACTGAGACAATTTGACTTGGCATCACTGATTAGCATTGGGTTTGAGGAGGCTGAAACCTCTGGGTTAAGTATCCCCTCAAGATGTTCAGGGGATACTGCTCTGTAGCAGATTCTAGACTGTGCTCAGGGGCTGGAGCGGGCTCTGGAGTGGGTTTATTGGTTGGTGCTCAAGGGGTGGAGCTGACTCTGTAGGGGACTAATGGGATAGGGTGGATTCAGAAGCAGGTTTATTTATTGGTGTGGACTTTGGAACTACTTCTTGGGTTGAAGCGGACTCTGGAGCAGGCTCATTGGCTGGAGTGAACTCTAAAGGGGTCATGAATTGATAAATAAAATTTTCCTTGATCTTTTGACATGTAACAGGTCAACGTACTATAAAAACATCCTGTAAGTTTCGAAACTCAAAACTTTTTTGTCCAAAAACAGATTTTATTGAAACCAACCAATGACTTGTTTCAGATTTTGTCATATTATGACATCATAGTGCAACAAAAGCTTGCCTCTACATCATGTCTATGGCCCAGCCCACTGGAGTGTTAAGGCGGGCTCACACTGTGCGGTTTTTAATAGTCCTTTACGATTGTTGCTTGTATTACAAACATTATGATGTCACTCTGTGGGAACTCAGTTGTCATTAATGCCAGACTGTACAATAGCTGAGATGTTAGCTATAATGAAAAGTATATGGCGGCAATAGCGGCGTATTTAAGAATAGTGTAAGCAGCACTACACACCCACATAAAAACAGCAGCGCAACCAGTGTTTATCATAGCAAAGGCAACATAGCATATGAATTCCATGAGCAGAGGACGGGAGCGCTGGAGTTTATGGCGTTTAGAAGAAATCTCTAGCATTAATTCTAATCATGGCTTGTCTTGAAAAAACGAAGACAGTTTGACGTTCATCGTAGGAGAAGTCACACTGCAGGACTGTGCGCCAAAACCGAGTTCTCGAGCGAGACTGGAATTCTTTATAAAAAAAAAAAAGTCTGCGAGCTGATTTCCAGCTACAAGGAGAAAAAGAAAAACAGATTATGCAGGAGGGAGATGCAGGGTAGAGACCTGCACTCCCGTGGGACCCAACGTGACAACTCTTGATGGGCGAGTGCAGGTGCGGGCGGGAAGAGACTTGTGTGTGTGCGGGATGCGGGAGAATAAAATGATTCGCGGGACTCCCGCAAAATAGAAATATCTAAACATAAAATACATAAAACAAATAAATTGTTATTCATCTATTGCAAAAAAGCAACAACGAAAACACTATAGGAACAGAAAATTGACATGCACAAGCTAGGCATAGTTTCTATTTATAACACGTGTTTAAAAGGTTGCACAACGTAGCCAATCAGACTCAGCTGTTGATTTCTGGAACGCAATGGGCAATCAGAGGTGATTAAGTTAGAATCTACTCACCGCAGTGCTGAAATTGCATGCTCACAAATCCTCTCATTTTAACAAAAAAGTGTAGAGACATTGTGAAAGATTCATTGTGCACACATTTATTGTGTTATAACAGAGCTTTATGAGATCGCGATTAACTGAGATGATAGAGGAAGCGCGCTGCTCGCATTCTGCCATGCCAAACCATGCACGCAGCAGCACATGCTTGCTTTTCTGTTAAAAATAACAGTGGTTTGTGAATGTTGATGCTTAGTCTAAATAACAAATATTTTATCGGGAGCGTTTATGCTGGTATGCTGTGGAGCTTAGGAGATATTACAGAACCATTTTATGTAAATTTCTTCGATGTACTGAAGAAAAAATCTATATAGATTACTTTTATGCGGGCGGGAGCGGGACAAAACATGAATGTTGCGGGCGGGAGCAGGACCAGATAAGATATATTTCTGCGGGAGGGGGCGGGTGTGGGACAGAATCTTGCAGGAGCGGGACTGAAAAATCCGTAGGTCTCTAATGCAGGGAACAGGGATTGCAGTAACTGTTATGCTGATGTTGTGGCTGGTCAAGCAAATGTTTGTGCTTGTTTCTGTATGATATAATTGTTCATATATCTATTAAAATACTGATATTCTGGTATATAACTCCTCAACGAACTTCTCTCTGCCCTGTATCTTGGTCTCTCATTGGTTGTAGGTCATCGCCGATGTAGTTTTCAGTCAGAAATCATTGCACACAGCGTGATTGTGAATTTTGCAGGCGTCGGCGATTCCCTCAGATCGCATCTTTGATAATTCACACTGCGTGATTGTCACTCGCGTGAACGAGCCTCCGATTTCGGGCATTTGTCTGCAACTTAAAAAAACCTGTCGGCGAGTGAAAAATCGGGCTAAAATCGTGCAGTGTGAACTCAGCATTACATTATATATTGCCATACATATGCAAATTCATTCTTTGCCAGCAGGAGGTGCTTTAAAGCGGGAGAAACAGGTTTCCCCTGTAACGGCTGTACACAAAGCAGCTCTCCGCTCACAATTGTTGCTTTATCAGACATTACATGCAAGATAAAATAAAAATGACATCCAAAATTTTCTGAAGACAGTCAGTTTCCTTCAGAAATCGTGATATAAAACACCCGCACCGGGTTTCGATTTTGAAACGTGCAGTGCTCATGTTTATCAGAATCAGAATCAGAATGAGCTTTATTGCCAGGTATGTTTACACATACGAGGAATTTGTTTTAGTGACAGAAGCTCCACAGTGCAACAAAATGACAGTGACAGAACAAAAAACACAAATAGAACAAGTAAATAAGGAATAACAATATATAAACTGACAATTGTATGTGCAGGTATATTAGAATAGACAGTTTTTGTATGTACAGGTACTGTATATTATGTGCAAATTTGAGGTGTAGACTGAGTATGTGTGTTAGATAAATAAGTGCATGAGTGAATAAATAGTGTGTGTTCCACAGTTATTAAGTGTTCATGAGAATGGAGTGCCGAGGGAAGACACTGTTCCTGTGTCTGGCCGTTCTGGTGCTCAGGGCTCTGTAGCGTCGACCAGATGGCAACAGTTCAAAGAGGGAGTGTGCTGGATGTGAGGGTCCAGAGTGATTTTGCCAGCCCTTTTGCTCACACAGGATGAGTACAGTTCTTGGAGAGAAGAAAGGGTTGTACCAATGATTCGCTCAGCAGTCCGGAATACCCTCTGAAGTCTTCTGAGGTCAGATTTGGTAGCGGAGCTGAACCAGACAGTTATTGAAGTGCAGAGGATGGATTCAATGATAGCAGAGTATAACTGTTTCAGCAGCTCCTGTGGCAGGTTGAACTTCCTCAGCTGGCGAAGGAAATACAACCTCTGCTGGGCCTTTTTCACAATGGAGTCAATGTGAGTGTCCCACTTCAGGTCCTGAGAGATTGTGGTGCCCAGGAACCTGAATGACTCCACTGCAGTCACAGTGCTGTCATGATGGTGAGTGGGGGGAGAGCAAGGGGGTTTCTCCTGAAGTCCACGGTCATCTCCACAGTTGAGCGTGTTGAGCTCCAGGTTGTTGAGACTGCACCAGACAGCAGCTGCTCGACCTCCTGTCTGTAAGAAGACTCGTCACCGTCCTGAATGAGGCAGATGAGTGTGGTGTCGTCTGCAAACTTCAGGAGCTTGACAGAGGGGTCTTTAGACGTGCAGTCGTTGGTGTAGAGGGAGAAGAGCAGTGGGAGAGAACACAACCCTGAGGAGCTCCAGTGCTGGTTATACGGGTGCTGGATGTGAATTTTCCCAGCCTCACTAGCTGCTGCCTGTCTGTCAGGAAGCTGTTGATCCACTGACAGACGGAGGTGGGCACGGCGAGCTGAGATAGTTCGGGCAGGAGGAGGTTTGGGATGATAGTGTTAAAGGACGAGCTGAAGTCCACGAACAGGATCCTCACATAAGTCCCTGGTCTGTCTAGATGTTGCAGAACATAATGCAGGCCCATGTTAACTGCATCGTCCACAGACCTGTTTGCTCTGTAGGCAAACTGAAGAGGATCCAGCAAGGGTCCAGTGATGTCCTTAAGGTGGGCCAGCACCAGTTTTTCAAACGACTTCATGACCACAGACGTTAAAGCAACAAGTCTGTAGTCATTAAGTCCTCTTACCTTGGGTTTCTTTGGGACGGGGATGATGGTGGAGCGTTTGAAGCATGAGGGACTTCGCACAGCTCTAGTGATCTGTTGAAGATCAGTGTGAAAATGGGGGCCAGCTGGTCAGCAAAGGATTTCAGACAGACAGGTGTAACACAGTCTGGGCCTGGTGCTGTTTTCCTTTTCTGCTTCCGGAAGACCTGGCGCACCTCGTCTTCACTGATCTGAATTGCAGGTGTGTGTGGGGGGAGAGGTGTTCAGGGCGTCTTTTCAAACCTGCAGTAGAACTCATTAATATCGTCTGCCAGTTGTTGATTCTCCACAATGCTGGGGGATGGTGTCTTGTAATTGGTGATTTCTTTTAGATTTTCCACACTGATGCTGAGTCGCTGGAAGTGAACTGAGTCCTTATTTTTTCAGAATAATTCCTCTTTGCCACTCTGATCTCCTTTTCCAGTGTGTATTTAACCTGTTTATACAAGACATTATTCCCCTTCCTGTTTTGCAGTGAACCATGGTTTGTCATTGTTGTAAGTTAAATGAGTCCTGGTAGGAATGCACATGTCTTCACAGAAACTGATATAAGATGTTACAGTCTCTGTGAGCCCGTCCAGATCGGTGGCAGCAGCTTCAAAAAACACTCCAATCAGTGAGGTCAAAAAAGCTTTTAAATCCTGCTCTGCTTCATTAGTCCATCTTTTTTACAGTCCTTAATACAGGTTTAACTGATTTCAGTTTCTTCCTGTAGGTCGGTATAAGATGAACTAAGCAGTGATCAGAGAGCCCCAAAGCTGCCCGTGGAACAGAGTGATATGCATTCTTTATTGTGGTGTAACAGTGATCCAATATATTACTGTCTCTGGTGGGACATGTGATGTGCTGTCTGTATTTTGGCAGTTCACGGGAGAGATTGGCTTTATTAAAGTCCCCGAGAATGAGTAAAAAAAGAGTCCGGGTGTTGTTGTTCTGTCTCTGTGATCTGATCAGCGAGTTTCTGTAAAGCAGAGCTCACGTGTGCTTGCGGAGGAATGTACACACTTACAAGAACGAACGAGCAAAACTCCCGCAGCGAATAGAAAGGCTTACAGTTAATGAAGAGCACTTCTAGATCTGAACAGCACATCTTCTTTAACAAGGTTACATCTGTATACCACCTTTCGTTGATGTAAAAGCATGTCCCGCCGCCGTGTGATTTCCCCGTTGATTCTGCATCGCGACCCGCTCTAAACCGCTGAAAGCCCGGGAGACTCAACTCGCTGTCCGGAATGGCGTCTTTCAGCCAGGTTTCCGTGAAACACAGAGCAGCAGAGTAAGAAAAATCCTTATTTGTCCGGGAGAACAGAAGAAGTTTGTCAATTTTGTTGGGTAGAGAGCGTAGATTCACCAGATGGGTGCTAGGCAACGGCGTTCTGAATACGCGCTTCCTGAGCTTCACAGGCACGCCGGCTCTCTTCCCCCGTCTGCACGTCCTGAAGCGCTTGATCAGCGCCGCAGCACCCCCGACTATAATGTCCAGCAAAACATACGAATAGTCGAAAACCGGTGAAATATAGGGTGGTGTGTACTTCCGAATGTCCAGCAATTAGTCTCTGGTGAAACTGATTGCAGGGATTATAACTAAAGAAAGGAACAAACGAAACAAAAACATTAATAAAACAACTGTGGAGCACGCCACGGAGGCAGCCATCAGCGTCAGCGCCTCTTTATTCAATGAAGTCAAAGCCTATTGGAGAATCTATTTGTGGCGGTCAGTTTTGAAATTGTGGCGGGTTGCCACAAATAAATCAATGTATGGGAAACACTGAATCGACTGTTGGTGAACATGTCAAACCAATGATCAAAGACTACAGATTTTAGCCTAGAATTCTAGAAATCTTTTAGAATTTTCAAAATTGGTCTCAGACAACCAAATCGTGGGGGAAAAAAAAGCAGAGAAGAACAATACAGGATCACTGGACTAAAAATAACATTACCTTAAAAAGGAATGCTAGGAAAGTGCAAATGCAGAATATTATTTGGGGGCCCCTCGGTTCCGCCAATACGACTGATTATTGTCAATGCACACTAAAAATCTAACACACCCTTTATCAATTTTATTTATTGTAGCTGTGTTGCTTACATCATATCAATGTTTTTACCCTTCTATGATTTTTAATTGTAACAGTAGCAAACCCACAAGAGTGGTCAGGTGTTAATTTGCACTTTAACATTCAAAGTCTTACAGGACTAAGTGGCATACTTAATGTGGTGTACTGAAAAGTAGCTAAATAAAGCAGCAGACAACGCACTTACAGAACAGAATATTATTTTAACAACATAAATTAATCACAGCAGCAAGCCATCTGTACATAAAAAACAACAACTCTTAATCTATAATTAGCTAACTGAGGCATAATGATATTGGAATATAATAGCAAAGAGCCCAAAGGTAGGCTAAGGTAAATAATGTTAAGCTCTTATCAGTACCAATTTTATGAAACAATTGTTTTATTACAAAAATATATACCCAGGAAAGTTTTTTTTTTTTTTTTTTTAAAAAAAAAAAAATATAAAAAATAGACTAAATGGTATATTATATTATATCGGGGTAGTGCCAAAACATTGTTGCGGGATGGAGTGATAGCAGAATATATAACAAAATAAAAAAAATAAACTCTGCCCTTGACCCCACTGTTGTCTATAGTGTACATTTTTTGAAAAACTAAAATATTTTAAGCCTATAGATTTTTTAACTCCTACAGTTGTTGCAGTAAAATCACTTAAAGATGCACTTTTTATTCGAAGATGAAAAACATTTGCCAAAATGTGTCTCCTAGTAAAAAACAAAGACTTTTAAGATGAAAATGACATGAAATTACCATTATAACCATTAGATGGCAGCAGAGGATCACTCATCAGCTCATTTGCCATTTCTACTCCCTAGTTTTTGTCATGTCTTGCTTTTGGATTTATTATAAAATTACTATTATACCAAATTGTTTTACTTTTAGTGTACTAAAATATGAATAAATAAGTCACTTATTAATGGTATAATAATTAAATAATAATGCACTGAGTATTTTATATTTAAGTTTTTCTTGTTATAATAGGAAGATCTGAGAGTGCGTAGAACTCCGTAAACATGTGAAAACAATTAGTTCAGATCGGATTCTGACTAACCTACAGTAAACTCCGATCTGATTCTGATTTGTCTATGATGCTCATCCTTATACAGTCTAGGGACACGTCGCTATGGAAATAAGATACATATAGATTATTTAATTATTTAATATTGCATTTTTGTATAATTGCCATTGTCCATTGACCATATATATATAAAAAAAAAAAATCAAGCTGACATTTAATTTACTCTTGGGGGCCCCCTGGTTGCCAAAGGGGTCCTAAGCAGCCGCTTAGTTCGCTTAGCCGGGCCTGCTCTGTGTGCGTAATGTCAATTGGATCTTTGGAAAAATTGGTAAAAAAGTTTGGTGCCAGGATTTGCAAACAGATTTTTACGTACGATATGATGGACTGACAGTATGTCAAATGTAAGTAGCAGTGTCTTTATAAAGCCTAATCGGTGATACAGTGATTTCTGGTATGCAATGTTTTTTTTTTTTATTCATTGTCATGTTGTTGTCTCAAAACATTTATTTACTGTTTAGTCGGGAAGTAACAATATTATCAATATCCAAATTATCGTGATCGCAAAACTATCTCGATATATCGTGTTTCACATACACGATATGAAACGATAGGTCGTCTGGCAAAAAGTTAGTTTTTAAATTATGTGTTTTGGCCCTAGGCTTTGGCAGAGTATCTTTTAATCAAACTAAAAACGAAGCACACGATGGCGTAATCCCTTAATCAAGTCGTTTTGCGGATTGGTTTTAAAGTGAAGCGCAAACATTGTCAGCATTTTCCGCGCCCACAGAACAAGCTCTGTTCACAGTAATGAATGCAGTCAACTCGTTATTGCCGTGCCTGAGTTTAGCGCACGTTTGGAACGCAACAGCCACCAGTTATGCTTTATTTTCACGGCAGATGATTTTTGCTTTTCACTGAAGCTTGCTTTCAAAATAAAAGCTCTACTGCCATTTCTGTCAAAATAAAATCTTAAAAGTGCAGTATGAATTGCTGACAGCTAGCGGTTTAAATGGGTAATGTTACTGCAGTCCAAATTCAAAATATCGATTTAAAGTATAGAACTTAGGAAAGATGTATTGTAATTTCCCTACTGTAGTGTAAAACAAAAATATTATACTTATGAAATATTTATTTTCATTTATTTACAGTTGCACTTACTTTAATTACAAACAAAGTTAATTTAATAGAGCCCTTTTTTAAAACAACAATTATGTACCTAAGTGCTTGTACAAGCAAATCAAAATATTTTTTTTTGCAGAAATAAATAACCGACATTAACACTAACCAAAATACATAAACAGCTTCATTAAATGGCAAAGTATAAAAATACGTTTTAAGATGGATTTAAAAACAGGGCCTGCCTAACATATAGAGCAAGTTATTCCAAAGTTATGGGGCTACGACAGCAAAAAAAAGGCCTGCTTTTGTAATACTAGATATCCAAATCAAAGCGGGAGCTCCCCGGGCAGATTCTTTTCCTATTAGCGACCAAACGATAAAATGAATAACCTACCTAAATTGTTCGGGAGGCAGAACACTGTCAGTTAAAATCTAGAATTAAAGAACCATCGCTTTAACCTGGCTTACACATAACTCACTAATATGCTTCTAATATTCAAATTCGTTTAAGGATTTTTAGGCTGCATTAATTAGGATAACTGGAATCGGGAACACTTCTCATAACACTCGATGTACTTGCTACATCGTTAGAAGGATGACATCCACGCTAATATAGTCTGTTTCTTTCTTATTCCGAGGACACCGTAGCCACCAGATCCAGTCTGTAACCAGATCAGATGGTCACTGCAGTCACACGGATCCAGTACATATCCAGCCCAGACAGTGGAACAGCACCTAGAGAGGACCTCTACAGCCCAGAATGTCAGCGGAGATCAGGACAACTAGATGAGCCACAAAAACAGATACCCAGTGAGGACCTTGTCTCCTAGACGGCCACCGGGACAAGACCCAGGGAACCAATGGAGTCCTTCCAGCACAATGTGACTTGCTGCAGCCGAATGAATGCTGGTTTCGTCTAGCCAGAGGAGAACGGGCCCTCCAACTGAGCCAGGTTTCTCCCAAAGTTTTTTTTTCTTCATTCTGTCACCGATGGCGTTTTGGTTCCTTGCCACTGGCCAGTGATAGTGATATCGTCGACTTGATTGCAAAGATACAATTTAAACTGAACTGAGCTGAATGATAACATCACTGAATTCAATGATGAACTGCCTTTATCTGAAAATTGAGTGTTTACTATTGCCATTTTGCATTATTGACACAATATTTTACTAATTAATGCTGTACAGTTGCTTTGAGACAATCTGTATTGTTAAAAGCGGCTATATAAAGGTGCATCTCATTAAATTAGAATGTCGTGGAAAAGTTATTTCAGTAATTCAACTCAAAATTGTGAAACTCGTGTATTAAATAAACTCAATGCACACCGACTGAAGTAGTTTAAGTCTTTGGTTCTTTAATGTGATGATTTGTGGCTACAGGTAACAAAACAAAAAAAAAAAAAAAAACAAAAAAAACAAAAAACACACCAATAGCTATCTAAAAAAATTAGAATATGGTGACATGCCACTCAGCTAATCAACTCAAAACACCTGCAAAAATTTCCTTAGCCTTCAAAATGGTCTCTCAGTTTGATTCACTAGGCTACACAATCATGGGAAGACTGCTGATCTGACAGTTGTTTTGAAGACAATCATTGACACCCTTCACACGGAGGGTAAGCCACAAACATTCATTGCCAAAAAGCTGGCTGGTCACAGAGTGCTGTATCCAAGCATGTTAAACAGAAAGTTGAAGTGGAAGGAAAACGTGTGGAAGAAAAAAATGCACAACCAACCAAGAGAACCGCAGCCTTATGAAGATTGTCAAGCAAAATCGATTCAATAATTTGAGTGAACTTCACAAGGAATGGACTGAGGCTGGCGTCAAGGGGAGGGGGGGGTCGGGACATCAAGAGCACCACACACAGTCGTGTCAAGGAATTTGGCTACAGTTGTCGTATTCTTGTTAAGCCACTCCTGAACCACATACAACGTCAGAGGCGTCTTACCTGGGATTAAGGAGAAGAGGAACTGGACTGTTGCAGTGGTCCAAAGTCCTCTTTTTTCAGATGAGAGCAAGTTTTGTATTTCATTTGGAAACAAAGGTCCTAGAGTCTGGAGGAAAGGTGAAGCTCATAGCCAAAGTTGCTTGAAGTCCAATGTTAAGTTTCCACAATCTGTGATGATTCGGGGTGCAATGTCATCTGCAGGTGTTTGAAAACCAACGTCACTGCACACGTTTACCAATAAATTTTGTAGCACTTCATGCTTCCTTCTTCTGACAAGCTTTATGGAGATGCTGATATCATTTTCCAGCAGGACTTGGCACCTGCCAACACTGCCAAAAGCACCAAAAGTTGGTTAAATGACCATGGTGTTGGTGTGCTTGACTGGCCAGCAAACTCACCAGACCTGAACCCCATAGAGAATCTAATTTATTGAGATGCACCTGTAAATAAAGGTGACTTGACATCGCAGACCAGAAGAAACTGACAAGGTGCAGACAGACAAGACAGAGCAGGTTACTTCTGGTATGAAACAAGGTCTCAGCTTTAAAATTTTGTATTTTAAGAAATTCAAACAATAAATACGGTTTTGTGGCTTTTTAATGTGTTGTGACAGATCACTGTATTCAACACTGGTTCACCGTGTTGTCTTTTAATATTTACGTAAAGCACAAAATGAACATGAATAAACATCAGAAAGCATTTTATTTCAACCGCGGAACACACCATTTTAAGTTTAAGTCCACCGAAGTTGATCTACTCTCCTGTCTGATTTGTGGTTAAGGCTGGAAGGGATACAGCTGCAGCTACTGGGCATGCACATTTACATATTTTCCGAGCCAACAATATAACATGAAACCTATGAAAATGGTTTTAAAAAGCACATGGTGCCATAGTTTCATCACTGTAGAGCAGTGTTAATCATTGAGCGGCTCGCCAGCTTTAGTTGTGGGATCGCAGCGCACAGGCAAAAAAACATAAAAACAAGCAGGAAAACTTTTTTTTCTTTTTTTTTTTTTTTTTTTTTTTTTTTTTTTTTCTTTTTTTTAAGCCATTAAAAAAAAAAATCACACCATGTCTACACCGGAGTGTCGTGGTGTGATGCGACAAAAGACAATAGAACCCATTATAATTACGGCCCTATGATTTCTGCGATGCGGAAAAAGCGGACGGAATCGCGGAATCCAGTCATAAAAACAATTTACTGTATAACGCGGAATGTCACGGAATTTGTCAAAGTTTGGGTGAATAAATCAAAAGTAGGTCATTACACTTAAATAAAATTGCAATATTGACTGGTATCTGTAAATATTAAGCTGCAAAAATACCATTTAAATATGAATCCTGCGTGTCTCTTTATGAATGAATGGCACAGAAGCACGGTTTCGTTTACTACACACATACTGAAGCGCACAGTGTTTTCAGCATCTGCTGTCTCGCTAAATGAGAACATAAATACATGAATAAGCTAGTCAGAGTCTGCTCTATTACAAATCATTTATATTTTAAAAATACCCAAAACAGCGGAATTACAAGATGGAAATATAGACTAGAAAGATATTTAAACTTGCTCTGCCCTTATGTCCATGACATTGACTCACTGCGGAGTGGTTTTGGCAATCTTTCCAGCTCTTAACGCCGAATGTGCTCTTGGATGGTTTGATACATGATGGGCTAATGTAGAAGCAAATAACTTTAAATAACTTTTAAAAATAAACCCCTTTTGTATTGCGTTGCATATTGTATGTTCAGGGATGACAGATTGAGAAGCAGACATGCCATTTATGACTGGATGTAACTTGATACTTTGTAGTAAAAGTGGCTCTCCTATTAACTTCCTATAAGTGTGGCTCTCATGAAAAAAATAGCGAAGATCACTGCTTTAGAGTGTCGCAGTGAGCGTCTTTTTGCAGTAAAGGACCTGTCATAGTTTAATGAGTGGGAAGATGACATGAAGCGAAGCGAGGTTAGCTGCATTGAAAACAGATGAGCGCACCTGTGCATATACAGTTCCCGAACGGGGTGAATTTCACGAGATTTTGTCCACAAAATGATAAGCGCACACTTTTCAACATTTGATTATTTTACACTCAGTATTTTAACTTAAGTGCTGCAAGCCATGCATACAGAGCCGGACATGACAGGTTTTCTGGTACACAAAACAAGTACTTTAAAGGAATTCCTTAGCTTATTGCCATTATGTGGCAGCCAACAACAGCACAGCTTAACCCTGTGCATATTTTTATATTTAGTTATATTGAAAAGTTTCAATTCAGTCAATCTTTTTTTCCCCAATTTAACAAAATGACAAAATGGAGGACAGTGTACAACCGCGGAAAGTGCTGTGCTGTCAATCAACCCCCGTGGCCCGGCCCTATACAATGTGACGTCACACTGCATGAGAATCAAAACAGCAGGCCAAGTGAGACTGACTTTGGTTTATGGGGATTAAAAAAAGGAGCGGGTGGATTTGTATGATTTTAGGGTGGTTGTGTTCACACACTGCCTACACATATTTATGTCCAAACACCATGTAAAAGTGCATAATAGGTGCCCTTTAAGACTGCTATACAAAAAAAAAATAAAAAATAAAAAGTGTAATATAGCCACATTTGGGTGCGACATAAATGTGTCTCTCAATTAGCTCCCTAGCTCGTGAATCAGTAGATCGTGTACACAAATTCGGTCACTGGTAAGCAAAGACTATAGAATACTCAAGACATGTCGCTCGTATAGTTTTGAATATTGAAAAAAAGGCAACGCTCAATATGGCCGCTCTATCGAAGGAAGCCCCCCTCTCTGAGTAAAAGAGCCAATCGCTAATCTTTGCTATAGAAACAGTCAGCATTCTGAGAAGTGCAGTTAGGACTGTGCCCTGGCTGGTCTAGCCTGAAAAATACGCTTTTTAAACGCTATTTGAGCATAAGAAACAACATTTATGAGGCAGTTGTTGTTAGATTTCATTGGTGATTTCAAATAATTTATTAATCGTAAGCTTGGTAACAGTTTTGAGAATTGATGTTTGGAGCTGCAATTGACAGCCGAGAGGATTTCAAAAGATGGCCGCCGAGTGAATTACGTTTCAAGTGCCCCTATTATGCCATTTTTACGGTTCCTAATATTGTTTTGGGAGTCTCCTACAATAGGATTACATGCAAGGTCAAAAAAGCTTTTGTTTTCTTAAAATATGCATTTAATATCACCTAATTTCGCAATGATTCTCAAACGATTCGTTCAAAGCAGTTCTAAGATTCAGTCTCTCTAAACCCTCCTTTCCGTGAGCCTACTCTACTCTGATTGGTCAGATGGCCCAATCTGTTGTGATTGGTCTACCGCGTACAGCGCGTCGGAAACGATATGCCTATTTCAATAGTTCTGTATTTTGAACGCTCTATAGAAAATATAAACATCTATTATTTATCATACTTAGGTTGTGATTCAGTGGAGCGATGGTTAATATAATAATCCGAGATTGGAGCAGTCGTCAGAGAATGACGTGTTTGTGGGAGGGGATCAAGTGTTCGCCTTTTTTCTCCTGGAGGCAACGTAGAACTAGGTGGCATATGCAATGTGTTAACAAGTGAGTTCGAATTACTAAAAACTCGTTGCAGACTGTTCAGTCGTATGTGGGAGACAATTAACTTAGTATCAGGGACAGCTTTACAACTTACAGATAGTTGACATTCACATACAGCTACATTACACTGCATGAAAGGCAATATTGGAAATAGCATAATAGGGGCACTTTAAAGGGACTTTGTGGCTGTTCCCTGGCTCAGTGCACATTGGGACGGTGATCACTTAATTTCTGGCGACATGACTACGTACAATGTCAATGAACAACTTAGTAGAAAGTCATCACTGGAATTAATAAACAACATGCAGGACCAATCTAATTTTTATATTATTTTTATTCTCTTTAAACACATTGAAAGAAGAACAGAACAGTTACATGTTCTTACAACATTTCAGCTGAATATTAATTATAAATGTTAACTAGATGTGATCATTACCTATCTAGCAATGTGTGTTTGTTGAAATATACTAAAAAAAGTTTGTCTTTTCAAATCTATCACATGTCATTACATTTATCGAGTTGGCTAGTGTGGTTTATGTTTCACGCTTCAGAAATGTGACGTTATTTCCGGTAAGGGAGCATAGTGAGCAAATTAACAGGGTAGATTCTTTAAGGAACGGCAGGAAGTAGCTATTAGCGACACGTTTGATGGCATCACTGGCTTTGCCGGTGTTAGACAGGAACACGCTACCGGAGGACACCAAGCCAATACAGTTATCTACGGGAAGAAAGTTTGCTTAGTGTCGCATTTTATTTTCTTTCTTGATGCTTTTTGGGATACCATGGTATATCCTTTGTTTTGTTCTTTTTATATCTTGGTATTGCTTTTCATATAATTACGAGTTAGTTACGAGTTCATATAATTACGAGCTAGTTACATCAGCGGATGTAAAGAACTACTCCACCCTCATCAATAACATCAAGCAACGGGAAGAATCAACAAATCAACGGGAATAAATCATCGGCACTGTAAGTAAAGCCTTCCTTGTATATAACTCGCATGCTTGGCTGATAGAATATGGCAGAATGCCATAACAGGAGCATATATTGAACCTTACTGAAGGCATCCAGCATGTACCCATAGCAACATTCAGCTGCGTAAGTGACTAGTTTAAAGGGGTCTTATGATGTTGCTAAAAAGAACATTAATTTGTGTATTTGGTTGTAATGAAATGTATTTATGCGGTTTAAAAGTTCAAAAACACATTATTTTCCACACACTGTACACTATTGGCTCTCCTCTATGCCCTGCCTTTCTGAAACGCATCGTTTTTTACAATGCTCATCGGTCTGAAAAGTGAGGTGGGCTCTGATTGGCCAGCTATCCATTGCATTGTGATTGGACGAATTCCTCAAGCGTGTGACGGAAAAGTTACACCCCTTAATCCTGTGATGCCTTGTCCGGCCGGAGCGACGAGATAAAAACATTAAAATCCATTATAAATGAGGCATTTATTGCATCCAGTGAGGATGGATTATAATGACATACACTGTCTTTTTACACGTTGCATCACACCACGTAAACATAAAACCATGTCTACATTTGTGATAGGAGGAAATGACAAACAACAAGCGCTACTCTTCACTGCTCAAAACTCGTGTTTGAATCTTCAGTGGCAAATCCTTTAAATTAAAAAAAACGTACTTACAGTCTGTGACTCAGAACAGCCGGCATAGTAGTCTACTCTACCAGGATCAGGAAACAGTACTCCATAAAATGCACAAAGTAGTATAAAATGCTTTCACAACGAAACACACAGCGAACACAACATGGCAGCAGCGGCAACAGCAAGAATAAAAGTTACACCTTCTTTCTTTGCGTGACCATTTGGGCTGTGTTATGCAAATCTTCCCACATTGTGACTTAGACATGTGGGGGTGTGTTAGAATGAGTTGTTTTAGGTAGGCGTGGTTGACTCTTCATTTTATAAAGAATATCTCTTTGGATTTGGACTTTAGTCTTTGCTGCTTTACAGATCTTCTTTATGCACCAAAAACTTGTAACACTCCAAAGAGAAAGGAAAAAAATTAAATCGCATCATATGACCCCTTTCATGGTCTCCGGTGATTTCCTCGAATGGCTTGGATGTTTTTGAAAAGATATTTTTAACTTGTGATTTTGTTAGAATAATTCAATATCAATATTTATCGCGATATAATTTTTTTCAATAACGGTGATAGGATTTTTAAACACATTTCCAATATTTCAATATACATTAACAGTGTTCCCCATACATTTATTTATTTGTGCCGTTTGACTTAATAATAATAAACATGAGCACTGCACGTTTCAAAAACATAACACGACGCGGGTGTTTTATATGAATTAATGTATCTCTGAAGGGAACCGACTGACTTCAGAAAAGTTACGATGACATTTTCATTTGATCTGATAAAGAAGAGTTCATGAGCGGAGCTGATTTGATTACAGCCATTACTGGAGAAACCGCTAAAAGCGCCTCCTGCTGGCAGAGAAGAATCAGTTTGCATTTTAAAATAAGCCGTCTCCAGACAACATTTCAGTTTTTGTGTGTTCAATTTTTTTGTTTGCTGTAAGCGATCGGAGCACTCTCATACCCTTTTTTTCGATGAAGATGGTTTCAATCTATAAGAATAATCAGGCATACAATACCAGTCAAAGTTGTGGAACAGACATTTTAATGGGTTTTCTTTTTTTTTATGTTTTTGAAAGAATCTCTTCTGCTCACCAAGGCTGCATTATTTGATCAAAAAATACAGAAAAAACAGGAAAAAGTAGAAAAATATTTTTACTATTTAAAATTGCTTTCGATTTGAATAGATTTTAAAATGTAATTGATTCCTGTGATCATACATAGGTAAATTTTCAGCATAATTACTCCAGTCTTCAGTGTCACATGATCCTTCAGAAATCATTTGAATATGCTGATTATCAATATTTAAAACAGTTGAGTACATTTTTTCAGAATTTGATTAGAAAGATCCAAAGATCAGCATTTATCTGAAATAGAAATCTTTTGTAACATTATACACTATTCCATTCAGTATAATTTTTATTATTTTTTTGGGAAGGAAATTATAGAAATTAATACTTTTATTTGAAAGGATGCTTAAACTTGATCAAAAGTGTGATGATCAAAAGCATTTTAATGTTACAAAAGATTTCTATTTAAGATAAATAGTGTTCATATCGATATCGGAATTATATCGTATCGACCGAAATTAAGAACTATATCATGATATCAATTTTGGCCATATCGTCCAGCCCTAGTGTATCATAATGTTTATATTTTATGAAAAGTTTACCTTTTAAAACGTTTGCTGAAATTGTCCGTTATGTACGGCTGCTGATCATTATGTGAACACTTTCAAAGCTAGCGTTAGCATGTACAGCTGAAATGATTGAATGTATATAATATCGACAGATATTGAACTTAAATATTGAATTTCCATATGGTAAAATACACACTGAGGCACCTATGCAGCAAAAAGTCAATTTGGGACGGATATTTTCATTTGTGCGCTAAATTTCGGACTGCTTTGTCTAAATCCAAATTGTCAACAGTCTTTACAAATCATTTTTCTATGGACAAACGATACTCCTAGACATAAAATCATAACACTACTGAATAGGGCTGGACGATTAATCGAAAATAAATCTTAACCGAAATTCAGAACCTCTAACTGAAGTAATTTTCCCATGTCAATTATTTCGTTTTTTAAATCCATACTACCACGTGTGTAGTCGGTGCTATACGAGTGTTGCGCTCGCGTCTTTTGCAGCGCCTCGCACATGAGTGGCGCGCTAAAAGAATGAATTTAAACTTTTGCATGCAGCGCCGCTCATCAATGTCAGTTCCAAAACAGAAGACCCTGGAAAGCTGGGAAAGCATTACGAGCTTTTGTTTACAGCAGAGCCAGCTCTGGTTTACAGTAGTATGTCTGCACGTCAACTTTTGTATTTGACGGCTACGTGGCGAAGTCATTCATGCTGGTTATTTTCTACTTTTGACATGGC
>JADLZN010007175.1:0-222356 GCA_018155175.1 Sinocyclocheilus anophthalmus
AACCATTTGGGGCCAACGGGGGGGGGGGGGGCGTTATGCAAATCTTCCCACATCGTGACGTTTTAGGACCATGTTGGGGGCGTGTCGAATTGAGCCAATTTTGAGGGTAGTGGTGGGTTGGGAATCTAACTTTTATAAAAGAATATCCTATTTAGATTGAGAAACTTTGTCAATTTGGGCACTTTAAAGATCTTTCTGTATGCACCAAGGGAGCTTGTAACACTCCAAGAGACAGGAAAAAAATTACAATTGCATAATTTGGGACCCTTTAATATCATATTTTGTCTATTGCTATTTTATTTGGTTATATCGAGATTTGCGAGCTACGGCCTGTCCCTTGGCCTCCTCGGGAGGGGAATGCCCCTGATAGATAAAATTATACAGTATATATATATATATATACTGATATGTATGTACTACAGTATGTGACCTTGACCAAATTCAATTTGCATTCAATCTTGGAACGTCTGGTCTGCTCACTGTCTAGACTTTCACTGCTGCAGACCACCTTAGGGCAGCTATATCTCAACAATGTCTTGCATCAATCCAAGATAGGCCATCTTAATCAAAAGTTCAGATTTATTCTCTTCCGCATTTGGACACACTGTGATCCATCTTGTCTGTGCTAGAGTGCTCTTCCAGTTTCTTGTTAGAGGGAAATTTGAAGTGCAGGACACCGTTTGACTCGCTTTTCTCAGCGACAGCTTTTTTCTTACATTGTCTCTTTGTCAGTGCAGTCATACAATATGATATCCGTCACCTACTATTTTCTCCCGAGGGAAAAGAAGAAATCCTTTTCTTTCACTCAAAAGACCTTGAACGTGAGCTCTGATTCTGTTCTGCCGTTGGTTGTCTGCTCTTTCAGGAGAAACGGATGGGCAGAATGGGGCTTCCTACAATCTCTATTAGGTGAGATAAGATGCACACAGGCCAGTGATTGCATTTCAGTACTGAAATGTAAGCCGAAACATTCTCTGTCTCTCCCTCCCTACTGTTTCCTGCTAAGTTTGACAACAGACGAGGAGGTAGAGGTTGTCCAATGTGATTTGGCTGGAAGTGTTTCCAGGTTAGTGATTCAAGAAAAAAATCGTGAAGGTTGATATGTGGGAACAGGGGCCCTTACGTAAACAAATCCAAAAAACAGGAAGAGACCTCTGCGTTTACGCGGGGGGCTTACTGTCAAAATAATATGTAAGTGGGAGGGGAACTCGCTCGGACAAAACCCCCCCCCCCCCCCCCCCCCCGCAGCCTTGGAAAAGTGAGGGCACAAGCAGGATGGAATTTATGGTCGAGACCCTGGTTGTTGCTTAAAGTACTCAATCCCTCAGATCGTGACTAAGCCACCACACCTTAAATCAAGTTTGTGAATTGATTGGATTTCAGTACCGCATACACTCCGTTCTGCTCCGCAGTCTAATTTCTCACTGACCATTGAACAGGCACTTTATAAATGAAGTGCCACTGCAGGTTTCAGAAACATCTTATTTCCCGGCTGTCTTCTCATGCTGTCGGGATACCGTCTGTGACACTGATGAAAGGTGCACGCTAATGTTCACGTTTTACAGTGCCTTCACTTGAAGCAAAATGTGAATCATATGCTGAGCAGTTTGCGGTGAGTTATTCGATGCTCATATTTCATTCAGTATGCATGTACATGCAATAGTGACATTGTAGTGCAGGTAAAACAAAGTATGCTTCGCTAAGCACGAAAAATGTAGAGCACATCCAGCTCTCCTGGGCTTATTTTATTCATTCTGCTGCACTCAGTACTGCTTGTGAATGTCAACAATGCTTAGGTGTGACAGCTACTCTTTTTCTCTTTGAATGTCCATCCGTAATGAATGGGAGTGGGTATCCATGTGAATATCGTGGCCGGTGGCTTCAGCACTGGAGTGGAGAAACAACTTGTATTTGTTAACTGAGTAATATGGTGTCAGCTGGCATGACTAATAAATCTATTTAAATGTGTCATGGAAGAGGCTGCACTCTCTGATTAACATGGGTCATAATATGCAAGTCATATTCGCTCAGTCAATTAATTTTCTTGTAAATTACATGAGTGTCATTAGTCTGTGGATTTCCGTTTGATTTCTTCTTTTGAAGATCACTAAGTCGAACGTATGGGTAACATATGGAGAGTTGATGCATAAGCTTTTTCTGTTTCTTTCATAAGGTGCTTGATAGTAAATGTGTATCCAATTAAATGGAGAACCAAATAAATATTGGATCATTTATAATTATTATAAAATATTGGAAATAATAATAAAGAAGATATGTAAAAAAATATTAAATATTTTGCTGCAATGGTAAAAAATTAAGATCTCAACAAAATGTTTTAAGATCCATTCTTTGCATTAAGGCATGCTCATGGGACACAATTTCGTGATTAAAGAATATTGTTGAGGAAGATCTCCATTTTTTAACCTTATGGTTTTAATTTTATATATAAAACAAATAAATTATAACATTTTATTTTAATTTTGTGGTGGTATTAAAATATACATTAATTATATAATATAATATATATATTTTGTTATATATTAATATAGAAATATCTATATATATATTAATTTTATTTTTTTTTTTTTTTTTATATATAATAATATATATAATATATCTATATCTATATATAATATTATATTGATTTTGTAGTCCCCTTATTTTTATTGTTAAAGCAAGTTTACAGTGAACCCACAACCTGATTGGAATAGGGGGTGGTAATGCCAAGAAAAAATGTGTAGTCTTGGGGGACACTTTCTGATTTTGTAGTACCACAAAACAGAATTAAATTTGTGCATATTTAGGCTCTGTTGGAAAAGCTCTGGATTTTATTATAAATTACGTGAGGGTCCTTAATATGTGGATTTCCATTTGATTTGTTCTTTTGAAAATTACCAAGTTGAGCATTAGTCACTAATGTATGGGTAATGTACAGTATGTAGAGTTGACACATAATGTGTCCATTAACTTTTTTCCAGTCTTATATTCGTAAGGTGCTTAATTGTAAATGTGTAACCAATGAAACGCAGAACCAAATACATTTTACTTTAATTTAATAATGTTTTATTGTAAATATATGTGTATATAAATAAAAAACTGAGATCTCACATAATGTTAAGATCTATTAACTTATAAATAATAAGACATGGTGAAGGACACATTTCTTGATTAAATGAATACCGCTTGAGATATCTCCATTTTAACCTTGTGGTTAAAACAGGACAACTTCAAATAAAAGGTAAAACCTTTTCCTTATTTATTATATATAAGGAATGCTAGATATTGTTTGGCCCTGTGTTTTATTGGTTAAAGATTTACAATAAAAAATGTGAAACTCTTGGAAAAACAATATTTCTCATTTTTCACGAGAAAACAAGAATTTTATTTGTGGCATCTTACAGCTTCAGTGGGTCCTTTAACTTCCTTTTTAAACTTTTTTTCACTTCACATCCATTTTAAATGGTCATGTGATGTGGCAAATGAAATTTGAAAAGTACAAATATTCCATGTGGTTTCTCAATTAGCATGAGGTCATAAAGGCTGCATGTTTAAGAAGTATAGAAGAATAAGCAAAATGCTGTAGAAAATAGTAGAGTTTTAGCATGTCACGGCACAATATTTGAACTTACCAACAGTATTTCATGTCAGCCACGCATGTGTAATCATGGATTAATGAGGTGAATTTGCTCCTTTTGGAAGCTGATCTGAAGGACCTTTTTAGTTGCTTTTGAAAACTAGTGAAACTATCAAGAAATGCTTTGAAATGCAAACAACACAGAGCAGTGATGAAAAACATGCCGGCTTTTCATTGTAACAGCTGGAACTAGCATTGATTGCTGAATTCAAAACCCCTCCAACCATAGGATCTCAGATCACCACAGTAACCAGAGATGGGCAGCAGAATAAATGCAGTAGAAGCTAAAGAGTGTGCGCATGTGTGCAGGATGGAGCCGGGGAGTTAAACTGTTAGCAGATTGTCCCAGCTGTGCTGTTCAAACAGGCTTTGAGGAGAAAAGGCTTTAAAGTGGCCCCTGCTGTGTGGTCCACTTCATTATTGATCCCTGCCTCACGTCTTTCTGGAACATACCCCCAGCGCCCCAGGTACAGGAGGGCATGGAAAACACAAAAGGACATGCGTCCTCTCGGGTTTCGATGGTCTTCTAGTATGTGTGGCGGGAATGGGGACCATGATTGTTTTTCATGATGAATGAAAAACTGTCATTTCATTTGCTCACCCCTCATGTTTTTCGAAAACCTTGTAGGGAACTGACATTAAAGTTGGTTTTCACAGAAAACTTGGGGAATTGGTTTTGAGCGAAAATCATTCTTTGAGTCAGATTCTTTTTGGTGGAATTAGGCATTCATCTCCACAAAACAAGGGCTCTGAAAGATTCTTCCAACAAATGGGGACTCCGTACTTTCATCTCATTATGGTGTGGATGGTCAAGGATTTTGTTTGAAAAATCTTAAAATTTCGATACTAAAATATATTAAAGGGTCGGGGGAACTTACGGTTATGGTGCTGTTTCGTGTCTGTTTTTTTGAAGCTAGTTCAGGGATGTCATCTTTTGTGTGCATGCAGTTTTGGAATGACATGAGGTTGAGTAGATAATGGCAAAATTATCACTTTAAGGACCCCCTTATTTCTCTAGCAGTGCTATTTAGGTTTAACTTATAAATGCATTTTACATATCTTTTTCTTACTCTCACTCTGTCTTTCTCTTTTTCTAGAGTCTGGATGGTAACGTGATCGTGCGCAGTGATGCCCGTGTGTCCTCTCTGACTCTGAAATACGTGCAGTTCACCGATGCCGGCCAGTACCTCTGCACTGCCCGCAACTCTATTGGTCAGGACATCCAGAGCATGTATCTGGAAGTGCGCTGTAAGCTAAACAACAAACTTCTCTCTTTGTCCTTTGTAGGTTATTTTTCTGGTTGTGTTCAGGGCAAATGTGTCTAAGCTCAATGTAGTGGACAGATTGTGATTTCTCAATGTTCTGTTTGTCGGCTACCGGATAACACCAATAAATGGATGCCGGACCCAAAAATAACTAACTTAATCATCAAGACTTTCTTGTTTGCCAGAAACTAAAGCAGCTCATTTTTGCAAGTGAACAGTAGATCCACCAGCTAAACCCTTGGACTTGCATGAACCAGCCTAGACCAGCAAATTTTTTTTTTTTTCAGCAGAGTATTGACAGATGTTATTCATTGAATTATTTTATTTTTTTGTGAAATAAACAGTATTTTGTTTTCTTTTTCTTTTGTTTCCTCTTGTTATATACTCCAAAAAAAAAAAAAAAAAAAGATTCGATAAAATTTAACAACAGAAATGATTTTTTGAAGGGAATTGGTGGTTGAGGGCTTTTTTTAAAATGGATGGTTTCACAACCATTAAAACTTGCTTTCACCAACAAAATTAGTTTAAATCACAGTGCCATATACTCAAATGTGTTTATAGCTTTTGGGCTTATTTCTTACATTCAGAGCTCTTCATATGAAATGAAATACTGCCATCTTCACATTCTTAAAACTCAATTTTGAGAGCAAACGCTTATTTTATCAGATTATGTTTACTGCAGTTGGCTGAGTGCACTTTTGTGCCATTTGCCAGGTGGAGAATTACAGTAAAGCTAGCTTTAAAGTTATTTTCATCTGCTTGCGCATTTTTACGCATTCTCACAATCTAATTTAGAAAAGTGGGAGGGAGTGAAGCTTGAAGTGCAATGAAAGTCTAATTGGATTAAAATTGGATTAAAAAAAATCTTCTCCCTTTCCTGAGATATCATCACAATGTGCAATTGATAGAAATTGTGTGGAAATGCAGTTTGCCACAGCCCGGCTTATAGTAATCAGCGTCTTGGTTGAGCGCACGGAGCGTTTTGCAGTAATTAGTGATAAGAAAAGGTGCTTTGTCTGCTTCAAATGATCCTAGATGAGATTGTTCACTCCCATGCTCAGACACTTACGGTCTGGGTTAGAGTCTCTCCTTCTGTTTTGCATGACTGTACATTTCTTTTATTTCCCACCTTTTACTTCAAGTTTACATTTAAATGCATTTTTTCTTTCGCTTGGTTCTTTATGTGTTGTTTTATTGAAATGGATCTCAGCTTCATAGTAAAACTGAAGTCTCAGGCTGGCAGCCAGTTGGAAAGACTATTTATTATAGCCATTTGAAATCAGTAAATATCTTTATGCAAAGTTTTGCTGTTTACTTACATCAACATGGTAAGAACGTGCTCTCCTGAAATCACACATGAAATCATGAATCATTTCATGCCTTAAATTTGCCAATATTCATTTCAACCACTGCTGTGATAAGATTTCATTGGCCGTTTCATCCAAAAAGAGACATGATGTTTTGGGGTGCTGACATTATCTCAGCAGCGGTGTTGCAGCCTGTGGTCCTGAGATAGCGATAAGATTTGAGTGGATATGTGTCTTATCAGAACAGCTTAATGGGAAATGTGATGACTCAACTGCTTGGATCAATCCTGGAGTGGAAAGTCTTGTTAGCCGAAGTGAACATCAGGGGGGAACAATCACAACAGACAATAGAGCAGATATCAGAAATTGCAATTCTGTAAGGTAGTTTAGGGGATGATGGGTAATGTATGCCAGCTGGAAGCCATCATATTTGTGGCCCCAAGGTCTCTCTCTGGAACAGTCCATGTGTTGGTTGCACTTGGCTGACACTGTGTATAATTACAGATGCTCCAAAGATCCAAGGCCCTGCGGCGGTGTTCACCTGGGATGGAAATCCGGCTAACATCACGTGCGAGGCCCTCGCTCACCCGGCCGCCTCCGTTTTGTGGTTCCGTGATGGCTTGCTGCTGCCTAGCGCTAATACCACCAACGTCAAGATCTACAACACTCCTTCTGCCAGCTTCCTGGAGGTACGGCATCACTGCTCCAAAAAAACACCCATTCCAGCCTTTTAAGGATTGACCCCCCTCATTTTAATTTTTCAAAACCAAAACTTTAAGACGTGTTTGGGGGACACTAAATAAATTTGCTTCCTGAAAGGGCTCCATTTTTCAGTATAAATTTCAGGGCAACTATGTGAGTGTATTCAATCATAGCAATAGTTGTGCCTGGTGATTATTTGCATGTGGAGAGACAACACAATAATTACTGGGTTTTTTTTCATTTCCCCAGTATTCTATGTCTTTTCGTTTAGTACAAAAAGGTGGACTAAAAACACAACCTTTGACACCCCCCAACCTTAATCCAGGCACCCAACCACCAAAGTGCTAAGGAATAAAATCTTAAAGGCTTGTGGGTTTGGTTTGTGTAGTTAGATAAGTTGTTGTAATTTTAGGCGCTTTTTGATTTTTTTCGCATTTTCTACTGGGATCGGGTAACCATTAATTACAATAAATTAAGTTGCTTGCCTGTGTAAGATGCATGTGAATGGCCCGCATGGAGCATATCGTTTTTTGGGGTCTTGCACAAGCCAGTTTGATGTTTAATTTGTTGCAACAAAAACAGAACAGAAATATTACTTTTTTGTATGGCCTTGTTCAAGGGGTTAAACTTATGCCTTAAGGAGACGAAAAACAACAAACAACAAAAAAAAAAAAAAAACCCCACCCAAAACACAAAATAAATTAGAGTAAAAACAACCCAGGCACTGATAAAGAATATAAAGGACACTCAATAGGCACTTGACAGTTTGTACCAAGAGATGAAGACAACTTTAAATTTACACAAGCTTCACCTACGGCTACAGACCTGCCTGACTCAAAGAGTTGATGAAGAAAGTGAACCCGTGTTCGCTTTGGAGTGTGGCCATATGAATTCAACCAAGATCTGAGGGTGACTGTTCTGATGAAGTGGCCCACAGACATCATTAGGGCATTTTTTAAAATCTTTAAACTGTTGCTGTACCATTATATGAGTGGTAGATGGTATTTAATTAAGGTCAATTCACACTGCACTGACAGACACAGACAAATGGCAACAAACACATTTGTTGGGTTTTGTCAGATCAGTGTGTTACCCGTCTGCTCTTATGAATTCCTTATGAAGCACATGAATCCCCTGATTAAGGATTTTTTTAAAAAAGCAAACAATTAGCAAAAGTGACATTACGTAATGCAAACAAAAGAATATTCCCTTTTGCTGCAAAACACTAACATATACATCTGTTGGAGAGCATTTTATTAGACTGAAATTTGTCTTACATCAATAGTTGTATTTTGAACTCAATAGGTTTGAGCTAAACCTTAAACTTTCTAAAGAAAGGCTGATGTAGTTACCAATAAACATTTGTTTGACAGCATTCATTTCATCAATTGAATGAACAGTTTTTCTCTGAATGGTGCTGGTTAGCATGAGGATAAAGGACAGAGCATAACACATTTTATTTTATTTTTTTTTAAGAGTAAGCAAGCCTTATATAACTAAAGCCTGCCACCATCTGGCTATTCTGGGCACAATAAATCTCCTCGAAGAAGATTAGGCTAAATTGATTAGACATTATCCTCTATCTTTCCACTGTCCTTCACTGAGAATGAAGTATAGACAATTACAGTACACTGTGATGGGAAAAAGGCATGTTTCAAATGATCTTAGGTCTTCAAACAGAGACGATGGGACAGTATATACACATGAAAGAGATTAAATCAAGCATGAAGCATTTCCATACCAGTGCCAAACTTGCTAAAAGGATGTTTGGGGTTCCCAGTGGCTTTCTCCAACTGAAAAAGCCGCCATGCGTCATTCATGAGGTTCTTCTCATGTTCTGAATCCACTGCGTTCACTTCTCGGTCCTTACAGCTCTCATCAAACAGCGGACAGAGGAAGAACTGGGCAAATCTACGAGACAAAGTCAGTCAAAAAACATTTAATGCACTATTTAGAATAAGTCTGTTTGAACAATCAAATGTTAGCCTACAGCTGTATTTATACAAATGTAAGACATTTGTATAAATAAAACCTGAAATTAAAAACATGCAAATTGACATGAATGGTAACTGCCATGCAAATAAATGTACACAGTGAGTGACTAACACTGCTGTAAATGACATGGTGGTCTGCACTGTTTATCATAAATATGCAAGGGGGAAAAAAACACCTTAAATATGGAATAGGGCCAAAAATATAGATTTCAAATAAAATTAATACAACAAAGTCACAGCCTTTAAGATTCGCCATAATCCCACTATAATCTGCCGAGACTGACAATAAAATGGACAAATGGCAGGCTTAAGTGCACCTACAAACTACAGTTAAAAGTTCCATGCATCAAAGCTCATATGAATCCAATGACTTCAAGGATTGTGCATTGCAAAACATGCAATGCAGTTTGCAAAAGTGACATTCCGTACTGCAAACAACAGTTAAGAATATTAACTTTTGCTACACAACACATGTACATATACTTCTGCTGACCAATGAGAATTTCAGAGAGGTGGGTGCATGTGTGCTTTCAGACATCCAATTCCCTACGTGTCCGACTGATTTCAAATGGTCGCTCATGTCTGATTGCCTCACCTTTTTCCACACCCTCAAAATGTATCCTTCACATTCCTACTTGTCAAAAACAAGTACAAAAAGGGCCTTTCTAAAAAAGGGGGGACATTGATATGTTTGCAAAATTCTGAGTCATGACCCAGTTTTTGGAGACTTATCATGAATCATTCAAATGTTACAATAAGCAGGTGGTGTTCTGGGTCACAGGAGCAAATGGGCTCAGGGGGAAACTCTCCTCTCTATATCCCAGCCACCCGATTCCTCCTGGACATGTAACTCCACACCGAAAGGCATCGTGACACCTGAAGGTCTGAACCCTGTTCACGTTTTCATAAGATCAAACAGCGCACATATCACTCTTCAGCATCTAAGACAGACCAGCATTCCAGATGGCTCTTTAATAATTCACCAATTGCTCTTTTTTTGGATTCATTTACCTGTCCAAAGCCCCTTGTAGATGCTCATGGGATACGTCGAAATAGTAATTAGTGTGCTCTCCACTGGTGAAGGCATTAGAGCTGCCGGCGTGCTCGCTCAAAAATTGACTGTACTCATTCTCTTTGGGGTACTTCTCAGTGCCTAGAAACAGCATGTGCTCACAGAAGTGGGCCAATCCTGAAATGTTCTCGGGATCTGACAAAGAACCTGCAGGATAGTAAGAAAAGAAAAGCAGGAGATTAAGAGGTGCAAGAAAATACCGCTAGCTTGCACTATGACACAAAAAGTGTGCTTGACAAACTTGTAAATCGAGTTGACTTCACTGGATGACAACAGGTTCAGGCATATTCAAGAACCTCATGCTTAAATCCAGTTACACAAAGGTCTGTATGAAGGTGAGCTACAGTATTAAAGGCATTAAACACTTAGACAACCAGCTGAACCATAATATACCAGTCAGTCAGACAGGTAGGTTTCCAAGTCTTTAGGCATTGTTCAGACAGGCAGCACAAATTCAATTCAAATCCATTTAGTTTGTAGCCTGAACAGTAATAAAATAAAATGAAAATATGAACACAAATGTGTAAGCTGTTTGCAAAACAACGTTACTCAATTCAATAGGACAATTTACACTAGAATCACTTACAGCAAATCAGTATTTCAACTCAAACTCTGTTGAAAATGAATGTATTTTCAAGAAACAAATTTATGCAACACAAGGAGAATGAATTTGCACAAATCCCATGTAAAACTTTGTTACATTGAAATAAATGCAGCAATTTTCACAACCTGATTTATGAATGTTTTAACCAAATTCTGTTTATTTTTAATTAAGGACCACTGACAGCATTGTGTCATTGTCTAAATGACTGAATCTGTTTGTTAAGCTAGTCCTTTGGTCCTTTTCGGATTGAAAATGCATGAACAAAGCCTAGTAAAATAAAAAAATACATGACCTCAATGCATTCAAATGTGATTCTGGCCTTATTATCAAAAAGCTCTTTTAAAAATGTAAAGAAAAGCAATGACACATCTTTCTATCTAATGTACATCTCTTCTTACACATTTCATTCAATGGACGGTTCTTTAAACACTCTTGCTTTATAAAGTGATTTGATTGCTGAAAGCTGCACTTCCTGGCATCAGTTAAGCCCACCCATAAGTCTGTGATGCTCCAGCTGTAATTCAAATCAATTGTTTAAAGTTACACTTTTATTTTCTTAAAATGCTGAAAAGATTCAAAGTGACACAAGGAAGTCTTCGATGACTTGTGCAGAGTGGTCCGTTCAGAACAAAAATTATTCAAAACTCTCGTGGGTTTCTCTCTATAACAAAGGCATAACACCAGGACAAGGGCAGCTGCCAAGGCCTGGACTATTAAAAGTTGCTTTTTGTGAAGTTGAAAGCTATAGAGAGACAGACAGAGGCAACCCAATCAATGCAGTTAAAACGCAGTTATTGATGGCCAATAATGAATACTTGAGGATAAGATGTCCTTCAGGTTAGTAATAAACAACCTGCATTAAAATAGAAGGGAGCACAAAACAAGTGGAGAAATGTGCGCAAAATGGAGCAAACAATAAAGAAACACTCTTCCTGTTTACCTATGTGGACATCCAGCGCGGCTGATGATTTGTCAGTGGTGGGGTCACTGGTGAGAATGGCTTTCAGCCCATTTGAAAACTCAAGTCCTCGATACTCCCGTTTGTCTTCTGGAGAGCGAATGATATCACTCACCACCCTCTTTACAGCCGGATCACTCATTCTAATGGACAGAGCTGAGACAAGTCTGGATAAAAATTTAAAAAATTTAAAAAAGACAAAAGTTAAGAGGTCAGGCATTATCAAACTAACTCTTAAAGAATTACTTCCCCTAAAGAGGAATTTCAAAAGGCAAACACACTCCACATGTCAAGCAAATTTCAGCCCTAAAACAAAAATACAGAAAAAAAAACCATAATCGAACATATGGAAACCATATAGATTAGAATGTGAATTAAAATGTCATTTAAATGTAAACGTCCCCTTTAATTAAAATTAGGCTTAAGTCCGTAAACGTAGCTTAAGTGAAAATTTCGGCCTTTAGGATTAGTTTAGCTCGTTCTCTTAAAGGGTTATTACCTAAGCCTAACTGTTAGTACTTTAAGTGTCCATTAGTTTATTTGAAACTTAAGTTCAGTCAACTAGATTAAGTTAGTGGTTTAGTTCGAGTGCAAGTTTAGTCTTACAGTTTAAGCGAAACTTTAGTGCTTTGGTTGACGTGTACATTTAAACTGTTTCGTTTAAGAGTAAGTTGAGGACTTCAATTGAGCTTAAGTTTGGTACACTGGTTTAGTTTAAGTGTAAGTGATATCGTTATGTGCGTGTATGTTTAGTTTAAGTCCAAGTTTAAACAGTCCAGTCGGCTTCCTTCGTTTTCGTGCGGCTTTAAGTTTTAAACTGACTTACTGTTGTATGATATAAAAATCAACAAGAAATTCGAGTGACTTAAACATTTTCAGAATTAAAATAAAAGATGTTGAAACATTGTATAATATTCTGTCATAAGCTAAAGCTAGCGCGCTCGACGTTTGAACGAACGAAACAACAAAGAAAATATTCGAGACTTACCTAGTAAGCTACTTCGAATGAAAACTGTGGAAAATATCATAAAATCTGAAGATAACTCGCTGTAAAGTCCTTCCGGCTAACACATTTCTGCATACTTCAGTACAGGATAACAAAACTCTGCCGAAGACGTCCGGACGCCATGATTTCTGCAGACAAAACCAATCAACCTCAGATCAGCCGCAAGCCGCTTTTACGTGCCGTTCATCAATTTACAACTAATATGAGATATTAACCATTACATATATGTATACATATATGTGGAACGTGTATTGATATGAGAAATGTTTAAAATACCCATTTGTTTCCCTGAAGTAGTTGGAATTGCTTAGTCACGCCTTGTCGACGATTGACGTTACGAAACAGACCACACCCACATCCCCGTCTCGTGGCGAGCACGTTGAGTATTTAAAGAGACAGACACCCCTTTATTCAAGCATCCGGCTGTCCATCTCTCTCTCTCTGATCTAATCCCTTATTGATTTATTCTTTTGTAACAGGGTAGACATGACAACCTCAAACAAGAACACATCACAACATCATTGCTTTTATGGAAAACCTGGAATTTACTGCATGTTAAAAAGTCAAAAGTTAAAGGTAGATTCCAGGCGTCCTTATGGTATTTGGGTGTACCTGGAAAATGAATTGAATTAGAGAAAGAGCACAACAATTGGATATCTGAGAAGTTTTAGCCTAGTGTTATGCTCAGTGTTATTTTGCTATTTGAGTTTTTTGTTTTAATTGAGTAACATAAATTAACATTCACGTTTGTTCAATATAGATTATGAACTCATAATTTATGCTATATATATATATATATATTTCAACTGTCGTGGTCAAAAAAAGTTTGGATCGTAGATCTTTGGCCATTTGTATAAGAAGCGTCTAATATGCTCATCTGCATCAGCGGCATTGTGATTTGATTTAAAAACCAGTTATATTGGAAAATTATTGCAATTTAAAAAATAATTTAATCCTGTGAGGCAAGGCTGAATTTAACCAATTACCCCAGCCTCAGTGCACATAGCTTATGGTTTTAATCAATGTTGAAAACAGTTGTGCTGCTTATATATATATCTATATATATATGGAACCTGTATACTTTTTTCAGGGATTCTTTGATGAATAAAAAGTGGAAAACGAACAAACATTTATTTAACGTCGAATTCTTTGTAACAATATACACTACCGTTTAAAAGTTTGGGGTCAGTATTTTTTCTTTCTTTCTTTTTTTGAAGAAAATAATACTTTTATTCAGCAAGGATATGTTTAATTATTGATAGCAAAGACTTGTGTTGTTAGAAAAGATTTGTACCTTTTTATTCATCAAAGACTCCTGGAAAAAAAGTATCACATGTTCTATAAAAATATTAAGCAGTTTTCAACATTGATAATAAATCAGCATATTAGGTTGATTTCTGAAGGATCACGAGACACTGAAGACTGGAGGAATCATGCTGAAAATGCATCTTCGTATCACAGGAATAAATTACATTTTAAAGTATATTAAAATAGAAAGGGACAACTGTCTCAGAACTTACACTTTAACGCACAAATGTATTGTTTTACAACATGAAAATAAGACCAGCTGTTCATCAGTATGCTCTGTGATTTTAAGAGACTGTAAAACACAGCCTATGTGGCTGATTGAACAATCATCCCTCTAAATGTTCGCCTATGCGCTCGTCCTGTAGGTGGCTCGCCGTGATCGTATAGTGGTTAGTACTCTGCGTTGTGGCCGCAGCAACCCCGGTTCGAATCCGGGTCACGGCAGTTTTTTGCGCGATAAATTCCCGAATTCGTTATTGCGTATTTGGAGTACTTTAAATATTGTCGAATCACAACGGATGCTAAAATAAGTCATATAATAAGTCAAATAGTCATGACCGATTAAAAAGACTGACCCGCCCATCTGAAAGCTGACGTAATCACGTTGTGGATAAGTGACGTCCTGACGTCGAACACGGATCCATGTAGTTTTAATCACGTCCACTAGGTGGTGATATTACAATTGTTAAGAATGTGAACCTTACACTTATCCTTGATATGAGCCGAGTTTAAATTCGTTAGTTTCCAAAGTTATGATTGTTGTTTGGGGTGTATTACCAACTATAATGAAATATAATTAAAGCAGGATGATTACAAATTATATATTTTTTGCTATTATTACTTTATGACCATATATGTGTGTGTGTATATACAGTGGGTACGGAAAGTATTCAGACCCCCTTAAATTTTTCACTCTGTTATATTGCAGCCATTTGCTAAAATCATTTAAGTTAAATTTTTTTCCTCATTAATGTACACACAGCACCCCATATTGACAGAAAAACACAGAATTGTTGACATTTTTGCAGATTTATTAAAAAAGAAAAACTGAAATATCACATGGTCCTAAGTATTCAGACCCTTTGCTCAGTATTTAGTAGAAGCACCCTTTTGATCTAATACAGCCATGAGTCTTTTTGGGAAAGATGCAACAAGTTTTTCACACCTGGATTTGGGGATCATCTGCCATTCCTCCTTGCAGATCCGCTCCAGTTTACACACACACACACACTCACATGGTTTCCATGAGATCAACGAAAAAATATTCCTTATTTACTTGTTCTATTTTTATTTTTATTTATTTATTTTATTTGTTTGTTCTGATCCTGTCATTCTGTTACACTGTGGAAGCGTCTGTCACGAAAACAAATTCCTTGTATGTGTAAACATACCTGGCAATAAAGCTCATTCTGATTCTGATTCTGATTCAGTTCTGTCAGGTTGGATGGTAAACGTTGGTGGACAGCCATTTTTAGGTCTCTCCAGAGATGGTCAATTGGGTTTAAGTCAGGGCTCTGGCTGGGCCATTCAAGAACAGTCACAGAGTTTTGTGAAGCCACTTCTTCGTTATTTTAGCTGTGTGCTTAGGGTCATTGTCTTGTTGGAAGGTAAACCTTCGGCCCAGTCTGAGGTCCTGAGCACTCTGGAGAAGGTTTTCGTCCAGGATATCCCTGTACTTGGCCGCATTCTTCTTTCCCTCGATTGCAACCATTCGTCCTGTCCCTGCAGCTGAAAAACCCCCCACAGCATGATGCTGCCACCACGCTTCACTGTTGGGACTGTATTGACAGGTGATGAGCAGTGCCTGTTTTTCTCCACACATACCGCTTAGATGAAGGCCAAAAAGTTCTATCTTGGTCTCATCAGACCAGAGAATCTTATTTCTCACAGTCTTGGAGTCCTTCAGGTGTTTTTTAGCAAACTCCATGCGGGCTTTCATGTGTCTTGCACTGAGGAGAGGCTTCCGTCGGGCCACTCTGCCATAAAGCCCCGACTGGTGGAGGGCTGCAGTGATGGTTGACTTTCTACAACTTTCTCCCATCTCCCACCTGCATCTCTGGAGCTCAGCCACAGTAATATTTGGGTTCTTCTTTACCTCTCTAACCAAGCCTCTTCTCCCCCGATAGCTCAGTTTGGCCAGACGGCCAACTCTAGGAAGGGTTCTGGTCGTCCCAAATGTCTTTCATTTAAGGATTATGGAGGCTCTGTGCTCTTAGGAACCTTAAGTGCATTAGAATTTTTTTTGTAACCTTGGCCAGATCTGTGCCTTGCCACAATTCTGTCTCTGAGCTCTTCAGGCAGTTCCTTTGACCTCATGATTCTCATTTGCTCTGACATGCACTGTGAGCTGTAATGTCTTATATAGACAGGTGTTTGGCTTTCCTAATAAAGTCCAATCAGTATAATCAAACACAGCTGGATTCAAATGAAGGTTTAGAACCATCTCAAGAATGATCAGAAGAAATGGACAGCACCTGATTAAATATATGAGTGTCACAGCAAGGGTCTGAATACTTAGGACCATGTGATATTTCAGTTTTTTCTTTTTTAATAAATCTGCAAAATGTCAACAATTCTGTGTTTTTTTTGTCAATATGGGGTGCTGTGTGTACGTTTAATGAGGAAAAAAAATTAACTTAAAATGATTTTAGCAAATGGCTACAATATAACAAATAGTGAAAAATTTAAAGGGGTCTGAATAATTTCCGTACCCACTGTATCTATCTATATTTAAAAGAGTACTTTTACTCTTTTAATAAATCACTCACTGTCCTCAGGACCATAATATATAGCAGATATGCTCACTGAATATAAACCTAACAGAACACTCAGATCATTAGGATCGAGTCAGTTAGAATTACCAAGGGTTCACACAAAACAAGGGAATGTGCTTTTAGTTATTATGCCACCCGCAGCTGGAATCAGCTTCCAGAAGAGATCAAATGTGCTAAAACATTAGTCACATTTAAAAGCAGACCCAAAACTCATCTGTTTAGCTGTGCATATATTGAATGAGCACTGTGCGATGTCCGAACGGATTGCACTATATTATATGTATAATCGTTTTCTAAATTTCATTTAAATCTCGTCAATCATTTTTTTTAAATCAATTTTTAAAGATTTTAAATTCCTTGTTTTATTGTTGTAATTATTGTTTTTATTTTATTTTATGTAAAACACTTTTGATTACCATTGTGTATGAAATGTGCTAAACAAATAAACTTGCCTTGCCTTGCCTAAATTTTGGTTAATATTAAAGGACTTGATCATCCTGTAAGTGTAAGAAGCAGTTACCAGGCCTTTGGCTCTCTTTGCAAGCATTTGTAATAATATGTAATGCACATAAATTGTTACTGTTTTATTACATTATGCATTTACAGTGTATTCAATGAACACCATGCCTTAATTATTAATTAACCATCATCATCGCCTCATTTTTTTATATATGCCTTTTTAAGGTTAGTTTTAAAAGCTTAGGTCTATTTTTAAACCACAAAAAATATTTCTTAATACTTCTTTGTAAACTATTATTTGAAGTAACAAAACCATGGTTAAATTGTGGTTACCATGAACCATGATTTTTGGTTTTATTCGCAAAACCATGCTATTTTTTGTAAGGGAACATGGAAAGTCAGAGAGAATTTTAGATGCGTTGTTGGTAAATTATCACCAACATTAAAAACCATGTTATTAACGTCAACAGCCAAAAAAGATTCACAGGATTATGAATGTAGGCTACCTGAAAGTGATGCACGGGCTTCATCTTTATTTCTTTTTCTTTTCTCGGCGCCCGACTGCTGATGTGTTTTCACGGCCTATTTTGGCCAGCGTTTGCTTCAGCCCGCAAACAGAGGTGGGAGACTGTTCCCTCTCATAGGTTCACTTCAATGCTGCGATGACGTCATCGCTATGGGAACACCTCCGGTGTGACGAATGTCTGAAGCCCTTATACCATCATGCCAATTTATTGGCCAATAGCGCTTAGCACTGCCCCAAGCATACGTGACGTATACTCATATATGCATTTCATCAGATTTTAATTCCTTCAGGAAGCGAATCATCTGTTGGTCGTAGGAAAGAGATTCTTGTGTTCTAAGCCATCTATTTATATAGAGTAGTTTACTCCTCTAAGGCGGACACAATGAGTTTTCCGGTATGTATGGGTGCATGTTACACAGACTTACTAGGAAACAGGTAGGAAGATCGCTTTGCGGCCTTTATCTATTGTTGTATCCGTGATATCTGTGTTTGTGAGTAAGTTGCGCTCTGGGCTGCTCTCTTTCTGAGGAAGGAGAGGTGTTCGTTCAACTCCTGCTGTTCCAGTTCTGCAGTTGCCGAGGCGCCGCATGAGCTCGACGCTTGGGTTGACGGTGATGAGCCCGAGTGTACAGAGAGTGATAGAACGGAATTAATCCCCTTCTCTCTCACTCTCTTCCATGGACCGCGTGCGTTCATCAGAAGAGCACCTTGTGAGTCAGGTGGTTAGTCAAATCTGATTCCCGCTCCGGAAACTTGTAATCGATTCTTTCGGCTGCGGATTAGATGATGCATATGCTACAGCAGCCTCGAGTGTGTTCGCCTCTCTATCAGCTGTTCCGCTGCTTGTTGCGTTTTGATTTTGACGGTTCTTCGCGCCTTAGCTTTGGAGATCGAGAGGATAGCCCGAAAGCCATTGGTGCAGGGTCTATGTTGACATCCAAGTCCCTACTCTGTGGTTGGTGCTGGCATGCCTGAATTTAGTATCCGTTCTGGTTTCAGAGGTTTTTCCCACAACTCAGGTGTCTCGGGGCCTCATGAGGGAGGATCAAGCTGTTGTATGGTTACACCATCCAGCTTCTATTGGTTGATTGGATTTGTGTCACCTAACCTTGTGCTTGGAGTAAGAAATTTCAAGATGCTGACGCAGAAGTTCATCCTGCCTCTATCTGAACCCGAGATTGCTTTGTGACCATCGATCTAAGGATGCGTACTTCTGCATCCAGATCGTCAAGAGACACAGGAAGTTCCTCAGGCTTGCTTTTGGAATAAAGCTTACCGATACTGTATTCTTCCATTGAACTGGCCTCGAACGCAAGGTGAATGGTTGCGTCTTGGCCCTGTTGTGACAGGGTGTCTTGAGTTTTTTAGTTACCTTGAGGATTGGCTGATATTAGCTCAATCACATAAACTGTTTGGAGCAGCGTTTCTGGCACTCAAACTGTTCTTACCCAATTGATTGGTTGTCACATTAGGTCAAGGACTGACAACACGGCTGTGGTCTCATACATGGATTGTCAGAGAGGATTACGCTCTCGCCCCCTGTGCAGGTTGGTGAGATGTGTTCTTCTTTGGACGCAGACCAGGTTCCTGTCGATCAGAGCAGTTCATGTCCCGGGTCACCTGAACTCAGGAGTGGACTTACTCTTGAGACAGAGTTTGGAGGCTGGAGAATGGAGATTGCACCCTCAGGTGGTGAGTCTCATATGGCAGAGGTTCGGCCGAGCGGGAGTGGATTTGTTTGCTTAGAGCATGCGCATTGCCCGCTCTGGTTTCCTTGTCTCCTATGTCTCCTCTGGGTGTGGATGCTCTAGCCCAAGAAAGTCTTATGCCTTCCAGTCGACCCGTTCGCTCCCAAACGATTCTGTTCAATGTAAGGTTGTTCAGATTGAACGTCTGTTGTTGGTGGTGCCGTTTTGGCCCACTCGTACGGGATTCTCAGAATTGGTCAGTCTGTTAGCCGACCCCCTTGGGAGATTCCCCTCAGACACGACCTGCTGACTCAGGTTCGGGGCATGATTTGGACATCCCCATCAGGATTTTTGGAACTAATGGGTGTGACCCCCTGAGTGGAGTTGTAATGTGTTACGGTCTCTTGGCAGAGATTACTGACACTATTCTTAATTCTAGGGCTCCCTCCATGAGACGCTGTATGCCCTTAAGTGGATACAATCTGCTGGTTTCCCGTTTCATGCAGGGACGAGAAGGCTTAGGCCTTTCCGCCCAGCACAGATTCCTTTTTGGGACTTATTTTCCGGTTGGAAGACCTGGCAGGCCATCCATTTGAGCCGTTTAAGTCTGTCAGATAACTTTGAAACCTTAAGCAGTTTTTTGGTAATCCTATCCTCTCTTAGAGGACTGAGGATCTGCAGGCTCTGTCAGCTCCTCTTGTATGGACCTTGCCCCGAGGCTGGTTAAGTCTTATTGCTTCCTAGGCCTAGTTAATCCTAAGGCTGCTTCGACTCCCGTTTGCTTTCAGCAAGTGGTTGAAGGCTTTCTCCCCTGCTATGCGGGGTCAGATAGTGACTATATCTCTAGCCTATGAGGCGCGTGGTGTGACTTCGCCTCTAGAGGTGCGTGCTCATTCTACGAGAGCAATGGCTTCTTCTCAGGCTCTCTTTAAAGGGCCTTTGATGGGAGATGTCTGTGCTGTGGCAGGTTAGTCCTCTTCTAGCACTTTCATCAAGTTCTACTTGTCTGGACGTGAGGATGGCTCTTGGCTCCCGGGTCTCTTCCGCTTCAGCAGACTCTTTCCTCTGTCTTCCAGCTATCTTAGGTACGTCAGGCGTGATGGTATAGCGTTCCCATAGCGATGACGTCATCGCAGCATTGAAGTGAACCTATGAAAGGGAACATGACTATGGAATAAAAAAAAGAATTCGAGCGATGCTTGGCCGTTCTGTACCTTGATAGCTCTTCCTTCGTCATAGTGTAAAATCTGATGAAATAGCACGCAGCACGCATATATGAGCATACGTGACGTATGCTTGGGGCGGTGCTAAGTGCTATTTGCCAATAAATTGGCGTGATGGTATAAGGGCTTCAGACATTCGTCACACCGGAGTTGTTCCCAAAGCGATGACGTCATCGCAGCATCTTGTTCCCTATTCAGGGAACCAAGGTTACGTATGTAACCGAGATGTTTTTTTTTTTTTAGAGGTGCGAGCGGGATGCGGATGCTATTGGCGTTGTTTACCTACATGTCTAGCCTACTGCGTTCACCGTAAAGCATTTTATATATAAAATGAATATATAAATGAATATATATATTTATATATTCATCTTTAGATTTTTATTTATGTATATGTTCATTTAATATTAATATAGAACGAAAGTTTTTTTGGAGCAACTGGTATGGTGCCCCCCCCCTGGGAGTTGGTGGCAAACTGCGTAGGCCTAGCCTACTCTGCGTGTAGGGAGCGGCAGTACTGTGTAACTTAAATACGGGAAATTCATGAATATGTAACTTATGTATGCTCAGCGCACTGAAACCGAATATCTCACAAATCGAAAATCTTGTAACACCTGCTGGTCGATGTTTGACTTTGTGTCGCTCCTCCTTCATAACCACAAAAGCATAGGTAGGCCTACTGAAACTCGGTCCCGCAACAGTCTGATTCCAGCAGAGTCAGACCCTCTTTACCTAGTTTGGTGAGAATCACTTCAGCTTTATGACTTGATAACATATCTTAAAATTCTCTCAATCACCATTTACTCTCTCTATCAAAGCAATCATTGGATATTTAAGTATTTGAAGAATCACAGAAAATGACTGATAAATGAAAGAAAAGTATTAGTGGGGTGTCTCTGACTCAGGTCTGTTATTTCTGGTTAGAGAATGTTTCCTACTGAAAAACAAAAGGACAATTATATTAAAATGTAACCTATGTTCATCACAATAATTAAGAGATAGTAATTCTACTGTAACTCACATGAGAAGAATGTTAATGATTGACAAAGTGGTTATGAACTCTGTAAATGTTCCATTAGCCTATAGATGTGATGAAATGATCACCCTGGACCTGTGATCAAACTGGACTTTAGTAAAATGTAGTCTTTATAGTTATATTCTAGTGTACTCTGACAAGCTGACAAAATTAATTTAAAATGTATATTTCTGTTAGGCACAATTCATGGCTTTCATCAAAGCTCAGAATATAATATTCATGAATGAATCCAGAGTTTTGATGTGTTTGTTTTCATCAAGTGTCTTTATGAGTTTATAGTTGCATAAACCAACTTTAAGGTAAATGTTTCTCTCTTTAATGGTTTGATCTTCTGATCTCATGCTTAAGGGAGTGACATAAAAAAACTGATGATAAAATATGATCAATAATATTGCACTTGTCACAAATCACGAGAATATTGTTTGTCTATATATAATATATGTGTCTCTTGTCATATTCCCTGTTTTACGCATTTTCCCCTCATCTCTCTAACTTGTCATTGTTAATTATCTTGTTAGTCCTCTGTCTTATTTAAACCCTGTGTTTGCTCCCAGTGTTTGTCCGGTCTTGTCTATGTTTAATGTGGATAACGTGGATTGTACCCTGATCGTTGGTTTATTAAATATTATTGAACTCTTCTTCTTCTTCGTCTGTATTGGATTGTTACACGCACCACGCATGGCAATATGGCTGGTTTAGACCTGTGCTGGTCAGCAAGAGTCTATACTGGGTAAAGCATGAGAAAATTCAGCAGTACCTATTTATACATTTTAAATAAAATTATTAAAGTAAATGCATCAAAGTCTTCATTTCTACATTATATATTTAATCCCTCTTTCTTTAAGATGCTTAAAAAGTTTATAGTTAAGTATAAGTTAATAAGGGAAAAAATAGGTCATTGCAAGCTTTTCAGAAGCGCTAAAATCTGATGTAATTTTTAACACTTATACAAATACTGCGACGGAATCATTGTACATTTGGTATCATATGATGGTGAATGATTACCTTTTCATGTATCATGATATGTAGTAGCTATTCACATTGAAGTATTTGTACATATGGTACATATCCCAAAAAAACAAAACAAAACATGGAATCAGTTTGTCATAAATAATCTATTTCTTGTTCTAAACCTGTCAATTTAGGTTGGATCATTGAACGCCTGCTTCCTTGCAAAACGAGGATTTGACGTTGCAGTCTATGAATCTTGAGAAGGTGAAGACATGAGCTATCACTCACACCAGCATTAATCGAGACTTTACTTTAAGGCTGTCATTCTGCATCTCAGTTATATCTCCACTTTTATTATTCGTACCTCATTCGGCAAAATCTTTAAGCACACTTATAATCTTTTAGACAATTATAGACCACCACAGTCTCATTTTTGTACAGATGTAGGGTTTCAAATGTCATCCTAACTTCAAATGCATTCCTAACCTCTTCATTTAAACTTTTATTCTGTTAGATATTCGGCAGGCAAAAGTCGTGAGGGGTCGAAGCATCAACTTGGCTCTGTCCCATAGGGGGCGCCAGGCCTTGAAATATGTGGGAATGGAGGATAAGGTGCATGGGTTTACTCATTTACCTGTGTTTCTTGTGGGAGTTTCATGCACTGTTAAGTGTTTGTAGGGTTAATTTATTCTGATTTTACATATATTTGTGTCCTCTTTATAAAAGAGCTGTTTATAGTTGCTGAAAGCATCATATTCAACATTTTCTCAGACACTAGGCACTTTTCATTTGAATTAATAATGCATAACACAGTGTTTTGAATAAGCAGCCATTAGCAGATGCTTTGATCATGCAGCAGTTTACAGTATAGTACACTTATTAAACAGATAATCCCCCTGGAGCTGGGTTCATTATTTAGCATTTTTCTATCAAGATTGATGGTTTTAGAAGCAATATTAGCTTGCAATTGCTTCTTCACAAAGAACTTGTCAACTGGTATACAGTAATTTCTATGACAACTCATGAATTCGGTGATGGCTGAGCTAGTCTCAGGCTTTTCCACTGAGGGAAGTGTTGAAAGTACCATGAGGCCATGTGAAACAAGTGTGGCCATGTGAAACTAGGTCAAATGCTACTTACACTCAGTACATACATGGTCAAACTTATAGTCATTATAGGAAGTATTGAATTTTATAGTGAGCACACAGAGTCCCGTGTCTCTGTGATTTGGTTACTTTACACTTGTGCAACTTTTCAGCTCGACAGAGCCAGGAATGCCAGATCAGGAATACCGTATGAACTCAACCCTGGGTTAACACGATTTTTCATATCGGATAGAGTGCGACAGTCAGTCTGAAGCTGTAGAGGCATTAGGTTAGATGGATGGAGCTGCTGTGAGCCCTTGTATTTAAAATACGTAATGAGATTTACCCAAGTAGGACATCTGCCTGGATCAACATCCTTTGTTGGTCCTGCAACAACATTCCCATCAACCCAGATCATTCCCAAATTAGACTTTAGGGTTAAGTCTTGCATTTTGTTAAGGGACTTCAACCACATTTTAATCTTTTTTTTTTATCATTGCCTTCTGGCTTTAGTTTCAAGTATTGTACTACAATGACTTGAATAATATATACTATTAAATATAAATAATATTATTTTATTTGATCCTTTATTCAGCTAGGATGTATAAAAGACTTTTACAAAATTTATATTTCAAATAAATACTGTTCATTTGAACTTTTTATTCATCAAAGAATCATGAAAAAAATGCATCGTTTACAGAAAAATATTAAGCAGCAATATGTTGTCAACATTAATATAATAATAATAATAAATGTTTCTCGAGCTGCAAATCAGTGTATTATAATGATTTCTGAAGGATCATGTGACACTGAAGACTGGAGTAATGATGCTGAAAATTCAGCTTTGGCATCACAGGAATAAATTACATATGAAAATATATTAATATAGAGTTCAGATATTTTAAATTGTAGTAATATTTAACAATGGTACTGTTTTGATCAATCCACTGCCGCTTGGTAAGCATAAGAGAACATTACTGACCCCAAACTTTTGAACGGTAGTGTATTACATCAATGAAACTGTATAGTATGTGTAAATATGGTTCCCACTACCAGTCATATTTGTTTTTTCTTGTAGATAGTCTCTAAAGGCATTCCAATGCATGCCCGTATGATCCATAATGTGAATGGAAAATGCTCTCCAATACTCTATGGCAAGAAGGGACAGGTAACAATAACTATTTTCTGATCTACACATTCATATTCACACAAATATAGTAACTTCAAATTGTTATCCTCTGGATCCTTCCCACAGCAGTTGAGAAAGGCTCAGTCACATGACAGGTTGTAGTAAAGTTGTTGCACATTTACAGGGTTATTCACCCCCTAGTTGAGAAGATTTACATCAGACATACATTCATGCACGGAGTCTGTTTGCTGATGTGTGACCAGTGACCCCAGCAGAGTCCATACAACCATCTCCTTTCAAACCAGTTTGTTAATCATTACAATCATAACGTGCACATAATAGTGGCAATTAGGACTTCTTGCTTTTTATGAGAAGTCAGCACAATCTGTTTCCTGTCACATCTACACCTTTCTAATTATTATAAATGAGGAATAAATAAGGCCACAATAGTTTGACAGAAATTCATCTGAATGTAAAGCAGCATGGACAGGTTGTTATGAAAAAAAAAATTATTATTATTATTATCATTTTTATAGATTTTCTGAATAAAAACTATGAAAAAATTTGTAGGTAAATCATTTGAATAATTTAGCATATTAATAAATGTGTATTTTTAGGGTCTGTGTATGTCATCAGAATATCATTGAAATTTATGAAAAAAGCTTATAAAATAGTAAGTGATAATTTCATTATTATTTATTTACATGGAAAATTAAAAAAAGGGGTATATCATTTGAATCATTTAGCATATTAATACATTTGCATTTTGGGCAGGTCATCATAATATCATTGAAATTTATGAACAAAAAAACTAATAAAAAAGTAAGAGGTATATGATTTGAATAATTTAGCATATTAATTGATTTGCATTTTCGAGCCTGGATAGGTCATCATATTATTTACTGTTGTACAAAACATTTTTTATGTCCAATACCAAATTCTGGTCCTGAAGCAAAGCTGTTAAGAACCACTGACTCAACTAAATATCCTGTTGGGAAATATTTACCAGCCTGGAAAAGGGTTGTGAGACACTGCTTCATGTTGTCTTTGCTACAAAAAGCCCTTAAATATGCTTTGAGAACAGCTGAGATGAAAAGCTCAGGTCTCTCTAGCCCAGTTTGTGTGTTCATTTTGTCCCTCATGAGGTTTGCGGGGATTATGTTTATTGGAAATCAGCAGATGGACAGAAACAGAACTGCTTTTAAACCATTAGTTTATTAATACTGCTATGTAATCCCCTCACAAAACACACTCACTGCTGCAAACAATGTTTGTCAAGGTGCTTTTAAACAGTTAATACATCTAAACTGTAGATTATAGTGCCTTTCAGGTGACTGAACTCCATGGCTGTCATAAATCCATCATTTCAGGCTTAAAATATTCCAGATAATCCAGAACATGCATAATAGAGATTAAAGTTGTCATTCCCCTGGCTGACTGACTCTAACCTGGATGTTCCCTAAACATGGCTGTTCTTTCTGTTGTAGTACATCCTCTCTGTGGACAGAGCCAACCTCAACAAGGAGCTGCTAACAGGTAACAGTTCTGTCATGACAACTCTCTGAGGGATTGGCATGGTAATGTACATGACAATGTTAATGTATTTGTTCTTGGCGGAATAGATCTGCTACGCTGCTGCTGCTGCGGCAGTGCAAGTACCGAGACTTGCTACTGCCAATACATCCACAACATGCTGCTGTGAGCATGTAAGGAATATTGCTGCTGCAAATATAACATACATGAAATAACCCCATAGCATACATGAATCACCTCGTAGCAGACCTATACAGGTGGAGCTGGGGAAGGTGGAGGATTTCTGAAGCAAGCGGCACTGCTACGGCAAGCTCTAGTCATATATTTGAATGTTGAGCAGCGAGCTCATTGGCTACCAATACAGGAGAGAACCAATCAGCTGCGCCATGTGATAATGATGTCATTACTTCAGATTGAGCTAGACCTGTCGGACTGCGCCATCTAGAGTTTCATGCCAGAACTCTGTATTTCATTTAACCAACTTCATTTCAAAAAATATTTGAAACACTGAATGTGCCACTTTACACCTTATGTATGGTACCTTATGTCCCTTTTTTAAATTACCGATTGGGTTCTTTTGAAGATAAAACCCTACGTCCCTATTTTGCATATAATCCCAAATATCTTTCTTTTCAAGTCCTCTCTTCATTCGCCCACTTTTTGGGATCTGATCAATCACTAATGGATAAAATCAAGTCCTGGCCTGTTAGTTATTTATTTATTATTTATTTTTATTATTTAATAATATCCAGTTTCAATTTACACTACTGTTGAAAAGTTTTGTGGTCGGTATGATTTTTAAATGTTTTTGGAGTCTCTTATGTTCACCTAGGCCACATTTATTTGATCTGAAATACAGTAATATTGTCAAATATTTTTACAATGTAAAATTTATTTTTCTATTTGAATATATTTTGAAATGAAATTTATTCCTGTGATGGCAAAGCTGAAAACAGTTGTGCTACTTAATATTTCTATGGAAACCCAGATACATTTTTTCGAGATTCTTTAATGAATAGATCATTCAAAAGATCAGCATTTATTTTAAATGTAATTTTTTTTGTAAAAATGTAAAAGTTAAGAAAAACTTAACTCCCACACTTTTGAATGGCAGTGTACATTGGATCACATTGGTACGTTGCCATTTCATGATGACTAAAAGTTAGTAAATTTAAGTAGTAACGTGTTATGGTTTTTTTCAAGAAAAACATTTAAATTACATATTACTAAGTGTCACATTAAGTATGTGAATTGGGATGTGGTCAAAGTCTTTGTACATTTAAGCCTGTTTGAATCTTATTGCTTTTATTTACTGAATAAACATGCAGAATTGAAATGATTTCTTGCAGCGGCAGACGCATATCCAAACACTACACTGAACTTTAATCACAAGCTACAGGACTACAGTCCAAAAAACGGGAACAATGACCTTCACTGGGCAATCACATTCTGTCTTTCTGTCTCCGAAATTAATATTTTTTAAAATACCTTGGGATAACATGAAAAGGAATAGTCACCAAAAAAAAAAAAGATTCTGTCATTATTAGTTATTATTAAGTACTAAACTAAACCAAATAAACTAAAAATAAAATATAGAGAGTTTTTATTCATTTCTATGTATTAGTTTTAGTATATATCTTGAAATATATTGGCTGCCTGAGAGGGTCACACGATCACAAGAGTTTGTAAATTCACTTCAGTCTATGGATATGCAGTGTGTGAATTAGATATATTTCAGTACTGAAGCAAACAAGATTTCGTCTCTTAACAGGCCTGATGGCTAGGAGAAGGAGATGCAGGCTGAACTGATCGTAGGCTGTGATGGAGCTTTCTCTGCCGTCAGGAAGCATGTCCTGCGGCAAAGTCGTTTCAATTACAGCCAGACATACATTCCTCACGGGTACATGGAGCTCACCATACCTCCTAAAGATGGAGATGTAAGTGTCACTGCGATGTTATCTGGCAGTCTTCCTTACACATCTGCCCACATCTTGTTCTCTCTGTGTCCTCTAAGTTCGCAATGGAGCCCAATTATTTGCACATTTGGCCCAGAAAAACTTTCATGATCATTGCCCTGCCCAACTTGGTAAGGTCATGTAATAATTTTCTTTGTCTTTTACTCTGGTTTATTGCTATTTTCTATTTACATCATTATTGGTTTTTAAATTTGTTTTGTGATTTATTATTAATTTTATTATTATAAAAGATAAAGAATATTTTTAGTTATTTTACAAGTTTACCTTTTTTTTTCTTTGAAAAATCTATTTAGTGTTATTATGATTAAGATGATTATATTGATTATGTATATTATTATTTGATTATTATTAAATACTAAATAATTTTTAGGGCTGGTGTCAATCGATTAATTGCGATTAATCACAGATCCCAAATAAAATTTGTGTTTACCTAATATACAGGTGCAGCTCAATAAATTAGAATGTCGTGGAAAAGTTCATTTATTTTAGTAATTCAACTCAAATTGTGAAATTCGTTTTTTAAATAAATTCAATGCACACAGACTGTTTAAGTAGTTTAAGTCTTTGGTTCTTTTTTTGTGATGATTTTGGCTCACATTTATCAAAAATCCACCAATTCACTATCTCAACAAATTAGAATACTTCATAAGACCAAAAAAAATAAAAAAAATTTTAGTGAATTGTTGGCCTTCTGGAAAGTATGTTCATTTACTGTACATGTGCTCAAAACTTGGTAGGGGCTCCTTTTGCTTTAAATTACTGCCTCAATTCGGCGTGGCATGGAGGTGTGATCAGTTTGTGGCACTGCTGAGGTGTATGGAAGCCCAGGTTTCTTTGACATGGCCTTCAGCTCATCTGCATTTTTTTGGTCTTTTGTTTCTCATTTTCCTCTTGACAATAGATTCAAGATTCATAGATTCTCTATGGGGTTGAGGTCTGGTGAGTTTGGCCAGTCAAGCACACCAACACCATGGTCATTTAACCAACTTTTGGTGCTTTTGGCAGTGTGGGCAGGTGCCAAATCCTGCTGGAAAATGAAATCATCTTCAAAAAGCTGGTCAGCAGAAGGAAGCATGAGGTGCTCCAAAATTTCTTGGTAAATGGTTGCAGTGACTTTGGTTTTCAAAAAACACAATGGACCAACACCAGCATATGACATTGCACCCCAAATCATCACATAATGTGGAAACTTAACACTGGACTTCTAGCAACTTCGGTTGTGAGCTTCTCCACCCTTCCTCCAGAATCTAGGACCTTGGTCTCCAAATGAAATTAAACTTGCTCTCATCTGAAAAGAGGATTTGGACCACTGGGCAACAGTCCAGTTCTTCTTCTCCTTAGCCCAGGTAAGACGCCTCTGACGTTGTCTGTGGTTCAGGAGTGGCTTAACAAGAGGAATACGACAACTGTAGCCAAATTCCATGACATGTCTGTGTGTGTGGCTCTTGATGCCTTGACCCCAGCATCAGTCCATTCCTTGTGAAGTTCACTAAAATTCTTGAATCAATTTTGCTTGACAACCCTCATAAGGCTGCAGTTCTCTCGGTTAGTTGTGCATCTTTTTCTTCCACACTTTTTCCCTTCCACTCAACTTTCTGTTAACATGCTTGGATACCAGCCCTCTTGAACAGCCAGCTTTCCCCCCCCCTTTTTGTTTTCTTTGGCAATGATTGTTTGTGGCTTATCCTCCTTGTGAAGGGTGTCAGTGATTCTTCTGGACAACTGTCAGATCAGCAGTCTTCCTCATGAGTGTGTAGCCTAGTGAACCAAACTGAGAGACAATTTTGAAAGCTCAGGAAACCTTTGCAGGTGTTTTTAGTTGATTAACTTTTTGGCATGTCACCATATTCTAATTTGTTTAGATAATGAATTGGTGGGTTTTTGTTAAATGTGAGCCCACCAAATCATCACAATTAAACAGAACCAAAGACTTAACTACTTCAATCTGTGTGCATTGAAATTATTTAATCACGAGTTATACAATTTGAGTTGAATTACTGAAATAATGAACTTTTCCACGACATTATAATTTATTGAAATGCACCCGTTTATGTTGTGTGTGTGGTGTGTGTTATATATATCAATATATTGATATATAGGTTATATATATATATATAGTATATTTCTAAAAACTGTATAAATCATGCACAGTACAGCACACGATAATTATGCAAGCAAACTTTTATTTTGGATGCCTTAGTCGCGATTAGACAGCCCTATATTTTTATTATACAGTTTTCAAGTCTTGTTTTTTTTTAATCATTATTATTGTTGCTTATATTATTCCCTATTAGGTATTCTGTGATAACCATTCATAATTGTTTAATTATTATATTAAATAAATTTGTTCTTATGTATTAGATTTTTTGATTACCTTTAATATATTTTTTTGGTCATTATTATTCTTATTTTATTATTATTATTATTTTCTTATGTATTAAAGTTTTTTGTAATTGCCTATCATATTTTTGATGATGATGAGGATGATGATGATGATGATGATTATAATTATTATGTCTAATGTGGTTTTCCTTCACAAATACAACCTTTGGCATACAAATGCAAAACGTCTCAGAGTCTCTTTACTAGTACTCTCCAAATCTCCAGAGAAAATATTACTAGCCTGTCTGCATTTTTTTAATCATATATTCAGGGTTTTTAGAATTACTGTTTGATGACAATAGTTTATGAATAATTCAAATAATTCGGCCTCCAGAAGTGTTTTGAACGTACATTATAATCTTTTGCTTTGGTTATGTTGTGGTTTCCTTGCGTAAAATCATGTTCCTTTTGATTTTCGATTTTGAAGGACAGGACGTTCACATGCACACTCTTCATGCCATTTGAAGAATTCCAGAAGATCCGCAGCGGTGACAAGGTCATCCGTTTCTTCCAGAAATACTTTCCTGACTCTGTACCTCTAATAGGAGTGTGAGTACTCTCTTTCACACTTTCTGCTTCATGCTTCTCTCAGGTCTGAAGTACATCTTAGTGAGGTGTGAAATTGGAGTCTAACAGACACGCAGCCCAGTGGGCGGGCTTTTTAACATGAATGCTGCAGGTGATGAGGAGATACAGTACTGAGATGACGGGGTGAAGAACTGTAAATAAGTTTCAAACAGCTCAATGTGCAGTTCAGCATTCGAGAATCAACTGAAGATGTTCTCATTTTGCTCAAGATTTACATTTAGTTGTAAAAATTATTCAACTGTCTACGTTACAAATATATGAGCACTGAAAGATCCAACAGAAATTTGTTATTTTGCAATACACAACCATGCGGAAGTTTGATAAGAAATCTCTTGTGCTCACAAAGGCTGCATTTATTTGACCACAAACACAGTAAAAACTGTAATATTATGATATATTATTGCAATTTAAAATAACTGTTTTCTATTTGAATATATTTTACATATTAAAAAAATATATTTTTATATTCTGTGAACAAAGCTGAATTTTCAGCAACATACCCAGTCTTTTGCAAGTGTCACTATCCTTCTAATAAGCTGATTGGCTGCTCAAGAAACATTAGTATTATTTCATAATTTTTATAATTATTTTTTTTTTGTGGAAACCTGGATACAATTGTTTCAGATTCTTTATTAATAGGAATTTCAAAAGAACAAATAGAAATAGAAAATCTGAAATATAAATATTTTGTAACATCACCTTTTGCAACAACACTTTTGCCGAATAAAAGTGTTAATTTCTTTAAAAAAATTACTGACCCAAAACTTTGGATCTAGATGTATTGAATTATTCCATGCACACAAAGTATACTTAATCCAGAAATTAAAATTCTGTCACCATACTTGCTCTTGTGTTACTTTCTTCTGTGAAACAAAAAGGAGATATTAGGCATAATAAAAGTCTCAGTCACATTAGCTTTATGGTATCCCAATAAGATACAATCCAAAGTGAATGGTGACCAATACTCTCTTTTTGTGTTCCACATAATAAAAAAAGTCAAATGGGTTTGAAACAACAATTAGGGTGATATTTAATTACCTTTACCATCTTAATTTAACACTGACCCTTATATAAAATATTCAGTTTCAGGCTTTCATAATATGTTGAATAACTAGTCAGTGTGCAAATGAATTGTACAGGTTATAATTCTCAAAATGTAGTTTTTATTTGAATTAACAGGAGGAGGCTTTGGAGGAGATTGCCCTATATTAAATGTCATAATTAACATAATTAAGCAGTGAGTCATTGTGCCACAGACAGAAGTGACAGTGTTATGCATGTATGTTATTGACTGAGTGTGTCTATGTGTCTGTGTTTTCTCAGTGAGGCTCTCAAACAGGATTTCTTCCGGCTGCCGGCTCAGGCCATGGTCAAGGCATGAATGCAGTAAGTGGGGGTGGTGAGGATATTAATTCTCATCAACCTGCTTCAGTTTTGTCTCCAGCTGTAATTGCTCCCAGTGAGGTCAACAGAACCTGAACATCAGCTGAAATGCAATCAGCAGTATACAGAAATATTCCAAGCTCTGAAGCATGTAAGCATCTTTGTACTGAATAAAAGCTTGGCCAGAATATGGACCAGTGTTATTTTCGCATCATTGGGATACTATTAGTAGGTTTAATTAGTTTGTATTGCTATATTTTCAGTTTTAAATTTTTGTTAAGGTTTTAGAAATATTGTGCATTTTTAAAATGTTTTTAATATTTTTATTAATATTTGTATTTTTTTTAGTTTAGTTATTTGTTTTTAGTTTCAGTTATTTTATCAAACTAAATGCAAATAAGTAATGTTTCCATGGCTACTACTTGACATAATTAAGTTTAAATTTATTTAATATTTTAGTTCAGCTAACATTTATTATTTCAAGTAACAATATTTTTTTTTATTGTTTTAGTTAACTATAGTAACCCTGATATGGATCTTATTTTAAAAATGTTGTGCTTGTAAATGTAGTCATTGATGGTCTTGCCGGTTTACAATGTTTAGAACAGTGAAGATATTAATAACCAATAAATGTGTGTTTTGTTTTAAACAGCGAGTGTTTCAACTGAAAGCCCATTAAGCTCATTTTTATTTGATGGGCTCACAGGGCGGTTTGAGGATTGTGGTTTATTTTTGATGGCGATTATGGCTCATTTTAATGAACCCTTGGTGAAAAGAAAACTGCTTCACAAGAAAATTCAAGAGGAATTTATTATTTAAATTATGTAAAATTCATAATTAAATGCATGCAAACACAAGATAATTAAAAGAAAATAGATAAATGCATTTTATTTCTCAAAAAAAAAAAAAAAATAAATAAATAAATAAATTGATCAAAAACGCATCCATCTTTTAAATGTACATATACTTGTTTGAAATATTTCATCCCAGAGTAACATCACAGGATTATTGCTAATTAGCAGTATTGGTTAATAAAATCTAAGCGGGAACTAAGAGGTGCCAAATATTTGTTCTCAAATGTAATGAATTATTTTCATATGCTCTGCCTGCAGCTGCTGTGCTCGAAGAATACACCAGAGTCCGTGTACCTGATGATCACGCCATAGCTGACCTGTCCATGTACAACTATGTAGAGGTAGGCCATCAACTCAGTGTCTGCTGCATTACTGTATCTGAACACTAGCAGCTGTCACGTCCTGCAGTCACATGACTCCTTCACACCACCTGCAGCTACTGAGTTCATGTGTAGTTCATTTGACATTGCTGTTCATTGCTGTTCACATTGGAAAAATATATTCTGGCCAAAATATATTTCATATACACTACCGTGATATTTCGTTTTTTCAGCATTTCTGAAAGAAGTCTCTTATGTTCACTCAGGCTGGATTTATTTGGTCAAAAATACAGTAAAAATATTGTGAAATATTATTACCATTTAAAAGAACTGTTCTTATATTTTAAAATGTAATTTATTTCTATTTCTTTGATGCAAATCTACATTTTCAACACCATTCCTCCAGTTCTTCAGTGTCACGTGATCCTTCAGAAATCATTGTAATTTGCTGATTTGATGCTCCAGAAACATTTCAAGACATTTGTTATATCATCTTGGATAAATGCAAAATCTATATTTTAAAATATATTTGGAACAATGTAAATACATTTAGGGTGAAAGCATATAAAACATGCAAAAATGTATGGGTAAATATAAGTAACTAAAATGTTTACATATATGTTATTATATCATATATGGTGGACATTTTAGCACATTTAAAAATGTAAAAATAAATAATAAATAAAGCTATATATTATTATTATGTCTTATTGTTGCCATAATGGGAATGATAATGAATGAATGAATGATAAGATGGATCTGATGGATGGTTGATAATAAGAGAGGATACTATCCTGACGCTCATCTTATTTCTTATAATATATATATATATATATATATATATATATTGTGTGTGTGTGTATATATATACAATTAATTTGAAGAAAAACTCAAAAATCAGTTTTTGTCATTTGTGCATTTCGATTAATCTCAATCATACTGCAGTTGGGTTATTTTGATTAGGTTAAAAAATAACTAAAATACAGCTAACTAACAAAATAAAACACAATAAAAACATGATAACATAATAAAAAACATGATTTTTGAAAATGTAAAAAAAATACGGAGTTATCTGTTTTTGCAAATAAACTCTTCACACACACACACACACACACATATATATATAAATACCTTGCTACGTGTACTGTGTTAGGCTAACCGAGACTTGTCATTTGCACTTATATATTGTTGCTCTTTGTTAGTTTTGACTGCTTTTATTGTCCTCATTTGTAAGTCGCTTTGGATAAAAGCGTCTGCTAAATGACTAAATGTAAATGTAGAGCTAACAACTTCAGGGTCGCGGGTTTTGTAGTTAAACAAGTTTGTTTATCAGAGCTGCCAAGCAAAGCTGTCCTTGTTTTCTGTTCATTAAGTAGTATGCACACAGAACAAACACACACACTGACACAGTAATCAGTCTGACCAGCTGATCGCATGTGACATACAGCCTGCAGTGACACAGGTCAACCTCATTACTGATGGCAGGCTGAAAAATACAGACACACAGATTTATTTCCAAGAGGTTTAGACCAGACCAAGAGCTAGACCATTAAAGGCTGCTATTATGTGTTCTGTGTCGTAGATGGGAGCACGCGTCAATTCCAGATATTTTCTGATCCGAAAATACCTGGACAATATCCTTCACTTCATCATGCCTAAAACAATCATCCCGCTTTACACAATGTTAAGAGCCTTTTTGTGTTCTATTATCTTGTTTTTCGTTGTTCACTAATTCATATGCCTGATTACTTGCCTCTTAAGTCACATTCACCAGAACACGGTACCATGAAACGGTGAAGCACTGGCATTGGCAAAATAAGGTGAAGACAAAACCTGTATGTTTGAAAGTGCTTGAGAGCAACGTTTGACTGATAAATGACCCGTACCAGTGTAAAATCAGGAACCATGAGAGGCTAAAAACAAAGTGTTTTAAAACGGCTCTTTCATTCTGAGCTATCAACAAAACATTATTTCACATGAAGATCCATTTGTCTTATGATCATAATAGCACATTTCAAACTGATGGTAGAAAAATAATTTTTAAATTTTTTTTAAAATTAAATGAGAAACTTCAAAATGTCCTGCTGTAGTTCAGGAACTAATCAAAGTGTGTTTCCAGCACTGAAACCAATGAGCTGATTGTAAAAAATAAGTAGTTGTCTTGCTGGTCTTTTGCAGGTGATCACTCGAGGTCTGTGGCTGTGTGGTGTTGTGTCGGCTGCAGGAGGGACGCATGTCTTGGTCAGATACGCTCACAAACTCCCCAGCATCTCTGCAGAGCACCTGTGGACCCGTATACTTGCCTTCTGAACTGTGCACAGGACATGCTATGTTGTTGTTTTAGTAGCCTTATCATGCTATTGCCTTGTCAAAGGAAGAACTCCCAAAGATGTTTCAAGGCTCTGTACTATACCAAAACTGAAGTCTTGTTCAATACAAGCTAAGCTCTGCATTTTGTGGCATGGTGTTGATTAGCACAAAAAAAAAAAAATTGCATGCAAGTGTACATTTTACCAGCTCTTGCATTCAAGCACCATTCTCTACTACACTGAAAAAAATGTTTCATTAATCCAATTAAAAAAATTTAGGGTAATGATTCACATCTATATTTTTTAACTTGAGCCAATGAAAAATAAATAATTTAGAATAAATGAAGAAGATCTGTAAAGTTGCAAAGACTAAAGTCTCAAATCCAAAGAGATATTTTTTTTATAAAAGTTAAGAGTCAACCACGCCTACCAAAAACGGCTCGTTCTAACACGCCCCCACATATCTACATCACGATGTGGGAAGATTAGCATAATGACACCCATATGTGCACGCAAAGAAAGAAGGCGTAACTTTTATTCTCACTGTAGTATTGTTGCTGCTGCCATGTCGTGAAGACGCTGTGTGTGTTTCGTTGTGAAAGCAAAACTACTTTGTTTGGTCTTCCAAAAGAAGACGATATCGCTTCGACGTGCCTAGAGCTGATCCGTGCTGGTTGCTGAGGGAATACTTCAACTTCACGCTGTGGATCACCGGATTGGCTTTCACCGTGGTCGAAGCGAGAGTCACATGTGGTTGCCGCAAGCCCGCCGGGCGCTCCTTCATCGAATCCGCCGGCCGCACCGTTCTCAAGACAGCAGCCACTTCTCACGCTGAATGCTGCCATGTTGTGAAGGCGCTGTGTGTTTCGTTGTGAAAAGCGAAATACTTTGTTTGGCCTTCCAAAATAAGACACGACTAGAAATCAGTGGTTAAAATGTATTTACAACACTGATCCAGAACACTTCAAATCAAATATTCAGATGTGCAGCACATTTTATGGAAGACTGTTCCCTGATCCTGGTAGAGTAGACTACAATGTGGCTGTTCTGACTCACAGACTGTAAGTAAGTTTTTATATTTTAAGGATTGCCACTGATTTAAAACGTGAGTTTGAGCAGGTAGAGTAGACACTTGTTGTTGTAATTTACTACCGATCACAATGACAGACATGGTTTATGTTTACGGGTATTAGGATATGTGCTGAAGGGTTTTTTCGTTTTTTTTTTGGGTATTCGGCAGGGGCCTCATTGGACGCAGAGATGCCACACACGACGAAAAAAGACATTATGAAAGTCATAAATAATCCGTAATTAGATCCCCACGGATGCCACAAGATGGCCGGTTTTATAATGGGTTTTAATGTTTTTGTCTCATTGCTCCGGCCTGCGCATGAGGATGGTAAGGGGCGTAACATTTCCGTGATAGGGCTTGTAGACATCGACGCGTTGTCCGAAAGTCGGGGCGCAATAGGACGAACCCAATAAGGAGTACGGGAGTAGTGTGGGAGAATAATGTGTGTTTTGAAACCTTAAACCGCAAAAAGACATTTCCTGACACCAAATACAACACATAATTGTTTTTAAGGTCTTGATGTGTGAATCTCTAGCTCCGACATCCAAGCATAAGCATTTTTGGCCGCAAAATTTTGCCAATGTAATCGCAGCCTACCATACATTTGTATATGAGTTTTTGTGTCTTCTAAAGGACTGGGACTATCTGGGTGGTTTCGAGGTGTGGAAGCGGTTCCCCGGGTGAGTTCTGAGATGGTGTAGGGTTACTTACGTGGCGAGCGTGTGTGAGTTAGACAGTTGTCCCGCATCCGAAGCGATTCCAGCTCGGACACGAGAACCAGCGTCGTTCCGGTGGAAAACAGGAAAAGGAAAGCGAGACTGAGTAATCGTATTAATGGTTTATTTGTACTTTTAATGTTTGTTAAACGAGTTTAAATATAGGCTATATGGCCTATGTCATGTTAAAAACGATGTAAAACATGCTATGCTGTAAATAATTGAAAATAAAGTTATCATGCAAATCAGTGGTTGTGTGGAGTAGGCCTATTTTACAAATGTTTAGAGGATTTAAGTTAAACTGTAAACATTAATTCATGTATGAAGTAAAAAAATAAACTAGTATTTTAGTAAAAATGAATCAAACCATTATAAATAAACAACCCAATTTGCTGGGTAAAATTAACCCAAAATGTGTCCTGTCCCAGGTGTTTTTTAGAGTGTGCATCACCCGTTAGGGATTTTTTTTTTTAAGTAGCCTATATTCACTATAATAGAAAAGGCAAAACACGGTTCTTCTCAAGAATAACGCGATTTGAGGTAAACTCGCCAAAGTTTAATATTTAGGGGTTTGTTCAAGCCCTAATCCAAAAATTGACCAGTAGAAATAGTGATTTTGGCTCGTGTTTTTCAAACAGGGCACACACTTTGCTTCCTCTGGGGGGGGCGCTGTAGACCTGACTGACATTATGTATGAGGTGCTGCAGTTTTGACAAATGTCCCGTCCTAGAAGAGTCCTTGTACTAACACTGTGTTCCTAATCTATCTGAGCACACTCACTAATGTATTCTGCTCACGGACTGTTCAATCTAAGCTGCGGATATCTCACTAGCTCACGAAACTGGGTGAAGGTGGAAGTCTCAGTGTCTGAAAAGAAGGAGAAAATCATAACTCCAAGTCATTTTCATAAAATAGTTACAATTGATATAATTCACACAAGTCTTGATTGGGAACACAAAAAAAGTCAGTTTATGTTGCAACAATAAAGAAATCCTTGTTTCCATATTAATAAAAAAATAGATGTTTCTGTATCTCCTGTAGCCTATATTATAAACATTAAATTAGTGTGATGTTAATGAACTCGTGTCGTTCTTTTATGTCACTACGGCAAGTGTCAAAGCGGTCGAACTTGAATTACGTTGATGTCTGGTTCGTCATTGCATTTGGAGGTAATATCCAGAGGATGAGTGTCATTGCTAGCGATGATGAATACGATGGAGGAAGAGCTGAAGGTCACTCTCTTTTTGGGCCGGTTGGGATGGCTCTGTGACATCACAATGGGCCGTACAGGATGTTGGATGCGGGCGAGGGGACGGTCCTTAACGCTGTGTTGCACACTGGCTAGACGAGAACACAGCATCTGTAACATACACCTGCGAAACTGACCAATCAGAACAAGGAAAGTAAGTTTCATATACATACACTGTAAAAAATATATTTATCAAAGATTATTCGAGTGAGTTTCACAAGAAAATACTATATCAGTCTTTCAAAGTGTCATGCTTAATTCAATGTGTTACTTGCAGTTTCTTTATAATTATTTGTGAAATTATTCTGTATGACCTATTGTGATGTCACAGGCCTGCCTATATAATATAAAAAATACCCTCACTAAATGCCCTTCCGTTTGAATTGAGTGACTTCTGCTGACCTTTCTGCTCATGAAGGTGCAGATGACGGGGTTGTAGGCAGTGCTGGATTTGGCGAAGAGAGAGGGAATGATGGCAACCGTGGGGGAGACGAAACTCTTCCAGCCAAAAGCCTCCAGCATGGAGACCACAGCATAGGGCGTCCAGCACACCAGGAAACAGGAGATCATCATTAGGAACATCACCGCCACTTTCTTCTCATATCGCAGAATCTTAATCGTCTGAACCGTCTGCAGATCCTGGATAGAACGCAGCTATAGGAAGACATCAGAAGAGATTCTTTCATAAAACTCCATCTGTTAAAGAACATATTATTGCATGTCCTGGAAAAAAGAACATAGCCTTGGTCAACCAAGCTTAGATAAACCTTGGTCTTGCTAACACAAATTAGTATATCATTAAAAAAAAATCTGTTTAATAATACAATTCTCAGATACTGCCCAACTTGATAAGATCTCAGATTGTAATGTAAAAATGCTGTTCTATAAAACGCATAAATCTTACTTAGAAAATACTTGTGATGGTAAAGACAGCAGTATTTGGATCCGTGATTCAGTGTTATTTAAAAAAAAATGATGCATTTGAAACAAAATGATTTGAAAAAGGTAGAATTTCCCTCATGTTCTTTTAATTTGGTTTATAGGAAAAATTTTAATGTCTAGAAAAGGACAAGCAAAAACAATGATATTCTGCAAACATAACATTGCAGTACCATTAAAAATTAGGGAAAATGTTATTTAAAACATAACAAAAGGTGCTATCAAAAGTTTCAGAATTTAAAAAATTATTCTAGGGAACAGAAAAGACAAAAAAAGGAATAAGAGAATAGAATTAAATAGAATAGAACCACAAGCACCACACTGATTATCAGTCAATTTAATACACACAATAAAACTTACATCCCAATTCATACATCCATATCCACAAATCCACAATCTATTTGTACGTTCATAGAAAAAGCCATGTTCAGACTAGGCTGACATAGCTGTCATCAGTCCACCATTGTTTCACTGCCGGAGCAGATGTAGACAAGAATGACTCCTAAGCGATTGAGGTGTTCTGTTGTTGGATGTAATAATGAACATAGCAGTCGTCATTTACTCACTCCCGACTACCATGTTGTGAGGTCATATATTAAAAGTAATGCAAGTTACGTAATCATTACTTTTTTTCAAGTAACTAGTAAAGTAACGCATTACTTTTAATTTACAAGAGAATATCTGAGTTACTTTTTCAGATAAGTAACGCAAGTAACTTTTTTTTTTTTTCAATTTATTGTTCGACAGCTCTCCTGCCCCCTTTGAGAGAAATCAGAAATTGTTTACTGTAGTTCTAAATAAATATTAATATGCATAATTCATCTCACTCGCAAAAAAAACACAGATTCAGTATTCCTCCAAATGAATAAAAATAATGCAACTCAGAATATCACGCAAACCTGCAATAATTAAATATGTTAAATAATACAAATATCATTTATGTATTTAATCCTATTCTATTAACGAATGTCTTTGCTTCTGACCTTCGCTGATCCAGTTCAACCATACTAATAAGCAAAAATGACTCTAGACGAACATTTATGTCTTTGTTTATTGCTGAAGTGTGTTGAAATTTCTTATGTCTTCTTCTGCATTCTACTGTACGGACGTAATTTACTTTCCCTTCAGCCTGAGGCTTTCATTTTTCACTTTTGGTGTGAAAAGGCTTTTATGTTTGCCAAAAATATAACTTTTTTTTTTTATTTTAAAAACAAACAAGCCAGCCCTGTCCAGATTTAAAAAGTAACGCAAAAGTAACCTAACGCATTACTTTCCATAAAAAGTACCTAAGTACCATAATTAGTTACTTTTTTATGGAATAACGCAACATTGTAATGCATTACTTATAAAAGTAACTTTCCCCAACACTGCTCCCGACATCTGAGCCGCTGAACTCGCAATGGATTACGTTTGTTTTTTGAAGGGAATGCGCCCCTGATCTGCCTAAATGTGTCTATGTTCGCTTGAATCATTCGTGATCCAGCCTCATCTACAGAAGAAGTGGGTATAATGTTTTGTAATGAATATTTGCAATTCGCCTTTCCTAATAATGTGCTAATTATTAGCAAGTTTCACGATGAATGCGCTAAAGTAAACCGTTCTCTCTGAGAGCGGCTCGGAAGAGGGGGCGGGGTCAGCAGAGCTCATTAACATTTAAATGAAAATGCTACAAAACTGCGTGCTCTGAAAGAGCTGTTTTTGACAGGGTAAAAGGGGTGTTTTTTACACTACCATTAAGACATTTTAACCAAACTATGTTACAGAATTCTCATTAAGACCCTAAAGAATCAATAACTTGTGGAAAATGGGCATCCGATGAACCCATTAAGAAGTTTTATTATAGTCGTAAAATTTATGCTTTTTTTGTATAAGGCCCAAAGTGTACTATAAATACCATGGTTAACTATGGTTACTGAGCAAAACCAGGGTTAATTTGGGTTACCATGTTAACTACAACCATGTTTATTATATTCTATTTACCCGATTTTTATTAATTGGTTACCATGGTTAATTTTCATACGGGATGTGTTTCCATGTTAAAAAAACAACAAAAAACAAAACAACAAACCGCTGACTAAAGAAAGAAGGTTTAGAGCCGATTTTTATGTATGTAAAATCTAGCTAGCAGGAAAAACTCTTTAATTAAGTTATATTTTCCTATATTCTCTTTAGAGTAGTCAAACAATCCACAGAAAACAGAAAGAAAAGTCACTTACAAAATGAGATCGGATGAACATTAAACATTATCTGACCAAAGTTTCTCTGTGTGGGTACATTGCCAAAAAAGTGAAAGACATCTTCATCAGAAGAGTGACAAAAACAGCAACTCACTTCAGTGTCTGACTTATATTATAATTATATCCATAAGCTTTTTGTGAAATTTGGAGTAACTCATTAATCTGTTGTTTGACCTCTTCATGTTTAAGGAGAGATCTATAGTTTCCAAAGACAGACATCACTTGTTATGATTTTCAAGGGCATTCATGATCATTACACAGCTGCAAGGACAGCAATAACATTTGCTGAGTTTGACTAAGCATCTCTCAGGCATTCTGTAACTAACACAGAACTGGGTCACCACTTGGGGGCACAATGGCGTTGATGTGAACAGCTGGTCTAAACTTTCTTCTGAAATCATTTAATCTGAAGATGGCTTCCCAAACTAAGTAAAGTCAATCTCATATGCTGGAGCCTTTTCCCCTTATACCGTGCATCAATTAAAGCTGTCATACTGCTCACATACAGTTAAATTGACAGGTATATGAGCGGATATTTTTGGTTAATTAGCATCAAGAGTTTAGGTTAATATTTGCATAAATGTGTAAGGATTTAACTTAAATCCTATGACTGGCCACATTTAAATACCTTTTTCTTTCACTAGTTCATATTAAACTGTCCTGTGGTAGAATAGATGTGTTAAAATGTTGTAAAATATATGTATACAGTGGGTACGGAAAGTATTCAGACCCCCTTACATTTTTCACTCTTTGTTATATTGCAGCCATTTGCTAAAATCATTTAAGTAATTTTTCCTCATTAATGTACACACAGCACCCCATATTACAGAAAAACACAGAATTGTTGACATTTTTGCAGATTTATTAAAAAAGAAAAACTGAAATATCACATGGTCCTAAGTATTCAGACCCTTTGCTGTGACACTCATATATTTAACTCAGGTGCTGTCCATTTCTTCTGATCATCCTTGAGATGGTTCTACACCTTCATTTGAGTCCAGCTGTGTTTGATTATACTGATTGGACTTGATTAGGAAAGCCACACACCTGTCTATATAAGACCTTACAGCTCACAGTGCATGTCAGAGCAAATGAGAATCATGAGGTCAAAGGAACTGCCTGAAGAGCTCAGAGACAGAATTGTGGCAAGGCACAGATCTGGCCAAGGTTACAAAAAAATTTCTGCTGCACTTAAGGTTCCTAAGAGCACAGTGGCCTCCATAATCCTTAAATGGAAGACGTTTGGGACGACCAGAACTCTTCCTAGAGCTGGCCGTCCTGGCCAAACTGAGCTATCGGGGGAGAAGAGCCTTGGTGAGAGAGGTAAAGAAGAACCCAAAGATCACTGTGGCTGAACTCCAGAGATGCAGTCAGGAGATGGGAGAAAGTTGTAGAAAGTCAACCATCACTGCCGCCCTCCACCAGTCGGGGCTTTATGGCAGAGTGGCCCGACGGAAGCCTCTCCTCAGTGCAAGACACATGAAAGCCCGCATGGAGTTTGCTAAAAAACACCTGAAGGACTCCAAGATGGTGAGAAATAAGATTCTCTGGTCTGATGAGACCAAGATAGAACTTTTTGGCCTTAATTCTAAGCGGTATGTGTGGAGAAAACCAGGCACTGCTCATCACCTGTCCAATACAGTCCCAACAGTGAAGCATGGTGGTGGCAGCATCATGCTGTGGGGGTGTTTTTCAGCTGCAGGGACAGGACGACTGGTTGCAATCGAGGGAAGGATGAATGCGGCCAAGTATAGGGATATCCTGGACGAAAACCTTCTCAGAGTGCTCAGGACCTCTCATACTGGGCCGAAGGTTTACCTTCCCACAAGACAATGACCCGACATACAGCTAAAATACGAAGGAGTGGCTTCACAACACTCTGTGACTGTTCTTGAATGGCCCCAGCCAGAGCCCTGACTTAAACCCAATTGAGCATCTCTGGAGAGACCTAAAAATGGCTGTCCACCAACGTTTACCATCCAACCTGACAGAACTGGAGAGGATCTGCAAGGAGGAATGGCAGAGGATCCCCAAATCCAGGTGTGAAAAACTTGTTGCATCTTTCCCAAAAAGACTCATGGCTGTATTAGATCAAAAGTGTGCTTCTACTAAATACTGAGTAAAGGGTCTGAATACTTATGTAAATGTGATATTTCAGTTTTTTCTTTTTTAATAAATTTGCAAAAATTTCAACAATTCTGTGTTTTTCTGTCAATATGGGGTGCTGTGTGTACATTAATGAGGAAAAAAATTAACTTAAATGATTTTAGCAAATGGCTGCAATATAACAGAGTGAAAAATTTAAGGGGGTCTGAATACTTTCCGTACCCACTGTATATGTATACAATTCTTTGTAATGTGTCAGTTTGAATAACTATCCATTTTACTGATTTATTCATGAATGAATTGGTTCACTAATTCATTCATGCATTTATTGATTCCCTAATTCATTCATGTGCTTATTGATTGACCGAATCATTAAGGCATTTATTGATTTCCTGATTCATTTATGTATTTATTCAGGCAGTTGCTGGCACACTTTACTGATACGGAACAGAATAATCAAGACACAAGGAACTGTTCTGTACAACACAGATCAAACACATTAAGAGGTAGAGTTAAATAAAAACACAGAACCTTTACCAACACAGAAAAGATGAAATAGTGAATTAAAATAAGTAGTCTGGATTATTAAGGAACTCCTGAGTTCTGGGGTTGATTTCAGAGCAAGAATACCAACAACCAAAAATCTTACAGTCCCTAAACTTTTAAACGATAGTGTATATTGCAGTGCAGTGGATAGCAATGGATTGAATTGCAAGACTGTCAACATGTCAGGCTAAATAAATCTATTAAATAAGAATTTATTTAGGCCACAGAGTCTCAAGCAAGTACATCATATTAATCATATCTGTCAAAATAGCATAGTCCTTTCTTTGTGTGCAAAATGTTTTGGAACGTTTTACACATAAACTCAAAGGCAAAGGTCCCATTAATGCTTAAAGGGGTCATATGATGCTTTTTTAAAGATCATTATTTTGTGTATTTGGTGTAACAGAATATGTTGACATGCTTTAATGTTCAAAAAACACATTATTTTTCAAATACTGTACATTATTGTCCTCTATGCCCAGCCTCTCTCAAACGCTTCGTTTTCTACAAAGTCCCTCCTTCCGACAAGCGCAGTCTGCTCTGATTGGCCAGCTGACCCAGTGCATTGTGATTGGCCGAACACCGCAAGCACTCATCGGAAATGTAACGCCCCTTACCATAATCGTAAGCTTCATCTTTCAAAATAAATGTAAAGACATTAAATAATGTCATTAGTTTTACCATCAGTTCAAGCCCGAAAGGGAACAGACACAGTAATGATGCAGTACACAAGCCGCGGTTAAGACGGCTGACTCTATGTGTGCTGTCTCTCTCTCTCTCTTCTCTCTCCTCACACACACACACCCGCGCGCACGCACACGCACACCCACACACGCACACACACACACACAAAAAACTCCGCATTTGAACAGTCAATAGCAAATACTTAAACTAATAACAAAACAGTAGCTGATTCAGAAGCGCCAGATTATCATAGCAAAGTCAGAATTACCTCCTCTCCTAAGTTCACGAAATGGTCGTCCATAAAATGCATTGCTGTTCTGTTGTAAGTAATCTTAAAGATTCCTAAATGCATCTACTTTCGGAAGGCCAAATAAAGTGCTTTTGCTTTTCCTAGAAACACACAGCGTCTCCCTGACATGACTGCTTCAACACTACTGCTGTTACTGACACCACGCCTTCTTTCTTTGCGTTCACATTTGGGCGCATTATGCAAATATGCCCACATAGTGACCTAGATCTTTGGGGGCGTGTTAGAACGAGCCGTTTTAGGGGGCGTGGCAGAGTCTTAACTTTGATAAAGAATCTCTTTGTTTTGAGACTTTAGTCTTTGCAACTTCAGGGATCTTATCTATGCACAATCAGCTTGTAACACTCCAAAGAGAAAGGGAAACTTGAAATCGCATCATATGACCCCTTTAAAGGTGAAGTGTGACATTTCTGCACCACTAACAAAAAAGTGCCATTGGTCAGAAAAACAGATAGTCCCGCCCCAAACATATGCCATTGGTTAAGTCCAGTGTTGCCAACTAAGCAATTTTGTTGCTTTAGCAACTTTCAGACTACCCTAGCAACTTTTTCAAAAGTACATACATTTTGCTATCTTTAAAAATGTATTTTGGCACCTTTAGCACCTTGACTGAACATAAAAAATCACCATTTTCCGCTAAATTACACAAAAGAGGAATCACAGGTTTCTAGCAGTAAACACATATCACGTGAATTAAAGGTGCACTAAGCAATTTTTGCCAAACGATGTTGATATTTGAAAGCACCAAAACAAACACACCCATACTCGGGACTCGGTCCGACACAGTAGTCAAAAGCGTTTTTCAAAAATCGCTTAGTGCACCTTTAATTTGCTAGTTGCAATTGTTCAATAGTGATTGTTCATTTATGATAACACCTTGTTATTATGTACCGCACTTGTGAGCATTTTAAAAATATGTAGAAAATGAAGGTACTGAAATTCTTTCCGTAATTTTTAACCTAAACTAATACAATGCGTAATTTTAAATTCCGTTAAAAAACCTGTGAAAAATCAATTCCAGAAAATTCCTTCAATTAACACAGTACATTGCCCTATTTTTCACAACTTTTTCTTTAAAGTGTAGCATACTAACACTACAAATACACTGCTTAAAATATCATGGTTCGAATGCGTAATTTTACTAGTTTATAAGAAAATACTAAAATTGTAATTGTTCCAAATTGTAATTATTAAAATTGCAATTTTGTGTTTATGATATTATTTCTTATTTCTATTATATATTTCTTTTATTCGTTAACTACAAATCTACATACCTTTCCATCATATCATATCTATTACTGAGATTTGAGTGATTTGACTGTGTATTCTATGCAGTTTTGCATTGTGATTACATAATGATGTCATTGTGCAATGACATCGCAATGTCATTTAGCAACTTCTTTAGCAACATGTCATTCTGTCTTTAGCAACTTTCCCTGAAAATTAGTGGGCAACACTGGTTCAGCCAATACTGTTGTGGGCAGAATGCTTTTCAGGGGAATCAACCTACAAATAGTTTAATTAAAGCTGTCTCTGTATGCAAAACTAAGATAAAATACTGCACACTTCAGTTTGTGGTAAGCACATAATCACTTGCAGATCTAGTTGGAGCAGTCATGCTCTCCACCATCTGGATGGCACACTGATCTGATGCACAGGAGCTGTGTTGATGAAAACCGCAAGCTATTTACGTGCACAATCACCGTCTCTGCTTATTTGCTGAAGGCACTTTCAGACAGTACGGCTTCTAGTGGAAATATCCCCTCATACAGCAGCACCTCTGCACTGCTAAATCACAGCAGCTTGACAGTGTGTTTATAAAAGAACAAGAGAGAATGATGAAGGTTAAATACAGAAAGAAACTGTAAGTTGTCAAATGCAAATCACTGATCGGAAATGAGATGACAAGCAGTTTTGAGAAAAACGTTTGGAGAAGCCGAGGGTCAATAAATGTAATAAAAAAATGCTTAGCAGGAAATTTCTTTTATAAAAAAAGTATAATACTATACAATATGTACAAATAAATATTTACAATTTCTTTCAAACTATAGGGATCTGTCTTGCTGTCTATAAGCAGCATCCTCACAGTTTCTACACTGGCAAGTGTGCACTTCACACATACAGCATGTGACACACTAGAGGTATATTTTGAATATTTATATTGTATCACATGACTTTAGTCCATTTCATACGAAATATGTATGCTTGAGTAACCACTGATAATCTGAACTTGAAGAGGAAGGAAAAGGTTGGTACTGACAGTCTTTTGACCATTGAAATTGTTAAAATCTTTAATCATTAAATCATTAATTTGAGGCTTGATCAAGTGAAAATATTCTTAAGTTGGATTTTTGTATCCTGACAAACAAAAGTAAAGTGTTGCACTATTGATTTTACGCTTCAAATAATTTGTGCACAACCCCTGTGCAAATGGTGGAGAACAGAAAATTACTTAAAATGGCTTAGATCACCATTTTTGTACTAATATTTGGTGCAATTTGCCTGATAATTGGATGAGGTTGGGTGAAGTTAGTTTGACCTCCCATATCAATTTGAAATCAGAAATTCCACCATGGTAAAAAAACACAATGCAATTAGCAATTATATATTCAACCAACTTTGCAAATGCAAAAGACCATGTATGGAAGTAACCAATATAAACCCATGAAAAACCTCCTATCTTGGTAGGAAACTCACTAGGTTTTGATACAGAGCTAGTGTGTTTGTAGCTCACCAGGTAGCAGGAAATATATCTGACGCAATCAGACAAAACCAGTGAGAAAATGACTATCATTAGCGTAAGCACACTGTCGCAAACATAATTAAAAAAAAAGAAAACTGCATTACAACACCTGTCGCCTTACCATTTTCACATGTACAAGATGTTTCCATAACATATGCCTGACGCCACAGAACAAAGAACATCCGATGAGAAGAGAGCATGAGAAGCGTCGTTGGGATCTTTGGAAGCCCAGTCAAGAGAGCAGCCCACTGATGGACTTCCGCGTGTAGCGGTTCCATCCCCGAGAGGAGCTCCAGTCCAGCCAAAAGAGTACAGCCAGATGGCGGATGGGCCCTCCAGGCGCCCGGGGAAATCATGACCTTGGGACAGGAACCACTCTGATGTATCGCTCAAACCAGAACCGTAGAGAGTCATAGGACAACCATTCCCTAAAAAGTACAAAGAAGAGAAATAACAATACTATAGATCGTGGCTGGGTGATGGATGGATGGACGGACGGACAGACAGAAAGACCTCCCAAAAATCACAACATGAAAAATTATAGATAAATAATTATATTTTTCATAAAGAAAATTATAATTAGCATGAGCCTGTTTAAAGCACTACTGTGTTTTCTAATTATTTTTACATTGTGGACATTATTTTTCATTGCAGTTAAGCACATTCTTCCTCAAATTCTCATTACGAAATGTGTCCAGATGTTTGCTTTTAGTTTGTCACTCCTTCATTATTTTCGTTTATTTTTTATTATTCCTTAATTCTGCATGCCGCAAAAATAATTTAATCACCTTAAAAATATATTGTTTAAATAATAAATTGAGATATTATAATATAAGTACGATCTAGTAGGATTTGCTACTGCATTCCCCTATAACCATTAGCGTATAAGAGGCCCAACTCTTTCTGCAGAAAACACCCCCCAAACCATGACACTTCCTCCTCCAACTTTCACTGATTTCTTTACACACTTTGGGTTCAGTCTTTCCTCAGTTCGATGCCGAACAAAATGTTTCCCATCAGACCCAAATAAATTAAACTTGCTCTCATCACTAAAGTGAATTTTGGACAGTTCTCCTCTCTCCACACAACATGCTCCTCAGCAAAGGTGAGTTTAGCCTTTTGATTCTTTCTGCTGATGAGAGGCTTGGTCACTGCAGAGTGCACTTTCAGTCCGATTTCTCCTAAACATCCCGAGACAGATGCTTACCCATTCAGCACTGAACTGGCGAGCAATTCCAGCTGCAGTGTTGAACCGATTCCCCATAGTGAGTCTCTGCATTATCCTGTCTTCTCTTGCATTTGTCTTACATGGACGAGCAGCCTTTTTGGGGGGCTTGAATGAATTAGTCTCATTGTAAAGCTACAATATTCGAGAAATCACAGATTTGGAATGCAGCTTCTCTGAAATATGATCTAGACATGTTCATGGGAGATTTTGAGAAGATGCTATTGATAGTGTGCATTGTGAAAAGTGTTAATATAAATAAATATAAATGCAAAACAACGTGGCTTCACTCTTTTACAGAATTCAAGCTCCCTGGAAAGAGTCTTACTTTCAGCAGATGATGGATTATAGCAATTGGTATCATTTCTAGAAGTAAATAACTGTATCTCTGAACTGCAGTATTCGCAGAGACTCCTCTGGCAAAAGACTCACAGACACATTCCCCCAGTTACCCAGACATCCACAGTCCTCTGTGAAAGAGGCAGGCCGGTGGGGAAGCAGCACTAACGTGTTTCCTCTCAGCTGTCAGATGTACTCACACAGACCTCTTTTTTTCCACAGAACTGGCTTAGTAAATTTGATGTGGAATATGATGCAGCTACATCTGCTGAGCTACATCTCATCTCATTTTTATTTAAATGAGTCAATTCTCAAGGAAGCAAAAATTGAGGTCATAGACACAAAAGAATCCTCAACAAACAACTGTTAGTAGAAGCATCAAACACAGCAAATTTCACATCTAAATGGGTCAAATGAGGGAGTATGGAAACAATCACGTGTTCCCAGATAGCACATGTACAGTGGGTACGGAAAGTATTCAGACCCCCTTAAATTTTTCACTCTTTGTTATATTGCAGCCATTTGCTAAATCATTTAAGTTATTAATGTACACACAGCACCCCATTTTTACAGAAAAACACAGAATTGTTGACACTTTTGCAGATTTATTAAAAAAGAAAAACTGAAATATCACATGGTCCTAAGTATTCAGACCCTTTGCTGTGACACTCATATATTTAACTCGGGTGCTGTCCATTTTTTCTGATCATCCTTGAGATGGTTCTACACCTTCATTTGAGTCCAGCTGTGTTTGATTATACTGATTGGACTTGATTAGGAAAGCCACACACCTGTCTATATAAGATTTTACAGCTCACAGTGCATGTCAGAGCAATTGAGAATCATGAGGTCAAAGGAACTGACTGAAGAGTTCAGAGACAGAATTGTGGCACGGCACAGATCTGGCCAAGGTTACAAAAAAATGTCTGCTGCACTTAAGTTTCCTAAGAGCACAGTGGCCTCCATAATCCTTAAATGGAAGACGTTTGGGACAACTAGAACCCTTCCTAGAGCTGGCCGTCCGGGCCAAACTGAGCTATCGGGGGAGAAGAGCCTTGGTGAGAGGTAAAGAAGAACCCAAAGATCACTGTGGCTGAGCTCCAGAGATGCAGTCGGGAGATGGGAGAAAGTTGTAGAAAGTCAACCATTCACTGCAGCCCTCCACCAGTCGGGCTTTATGGCAGAGTGGCCCGACTGAAGCCTCTCCTCAGTGCAAGACACATTAAAGCCCGCATGGAGTTTGCTAAAAAAGCACCTGAAGGACTCCAAGATGGTGATTAAGATTCTCTGGTCTGATGAGACCAAATAGAACTTTTTGGCCTTAGCTTCTAAGCGGTAGGTGTGGAGAAAACCAGCACTGCTCATCACCTGTCCAATCCAGTCCCAACAGTGAAGCATGGTGGTGGCAGCATCATGCTGTGGGGGTGTTTTTCAGCTGCAGGGACAGGACGACTGGTTGCAATCGAGGGAAAGATGAATGCGGCCAAGTACAGGGATATCCTGGACGAAAACCTTCTCCAGAGTGCTCAGGACCCTCAGACTGGGCCGAAGGTTTACCTTCCAACAGACAATTTGACCCCTAAAAAGCATCACGTAAAATAACGAGGATGGCTTCACAACACTCTGTGACTGTTCTGAATGGCCCAGCCAGAGCCCTGACTAAAACCCAATTGACCATCTCTGGAGAGACCTAAAAATGGCAACGTTTACCATCCAACCTGACAGAACTGGAGAGGATCTCCAATGAGGAATGGCAGAGGATCCCCAAATCCAGTTTGTGAAATCTTGTTGCTCTTTCCAAAAAGCACTCTGGGTTTTTTGCTTTATTTTCGATCAAAAGGGTGCTTCTACTAAATACTGAGCCAAAGGGTCTGAATACTTAGGACCATGTGATATTTCAGTTTTTTCTTTTTTAATAAATCTGCAAAATGTCAACAATTCTGTGTTTTTTTCTGTCAATATGGGGTGCTGTGTGTACATTAATGAGGGAAAAAAATTAACTTAAATGATTTTAGCATATGGCTGCAATATAACAAAGAGTGAAAAATTTAAGGGGGTCTGAATACTTTCCGTACCCACTTTACGTCTGCAATATGTCTGTTAAAGATAGCTTCTTCTGGAAAGCATCTGCGGTGTACAAAATTCTAATAGAGACTTCTCTAAGATGTCAGTTTTACATACATTCTAAATCATAAACATCTTAAAGACATTTTCTAAACGTCTATTTGACATCTGATAGGAAATGTCCTATAGATGTATTTCAGATGAGAAAACACTCTAAAAAATACGTCTTGCAGATGTCAAATAGACGTCTCCATGATGTGCGTGTGCTATCAGGGTTATGATAATCTTTGAAATAACATCAGTTGTGACCTTGAGGGAGAAGGTGCATAAAATTACCGTCTATCTTTAAGAAATGAGATTATGGTATTCTCCTCAAAGCATATCCTCTCACAGGTGCTTGATATTCTGATATTCCTGCTGGATATTTCTGGTGCAATTAAAGTGTCATTATCTGACTCCATTTGACTTCATCTTTCCCTGCGCCAGATGGACTTTTATTTCAATAAATGTGTCATAGTTGTACACTTGGAGTTGTGTCTTGCCTTATGTTGTAAATAGTCAAATATTCAAATAAATCAAATAATTAAGCATAAACGTTCTTACGACTGTGAATCTGATATAATTAGATAAGGAAACCACTCATTTCCTTTAGATAATTTGCTATATGCTCTAAATAACTTGAATAAGATTGAAGATGATGATCATATGAGATCATTTGCTGTAGGAAAGACAAAATGACAGTGTTTTTTTTTTAAATAAACTTTTCATCCTGAGACAAAGACTCTAAAATCTCACAAGCCACTTCTAGGGTTTAAAAAGATTTCTCAACAATATTTAAACTGTTTGATTTACAAAGACTCCAAAAGTATAATCAAAAGTAAGAGATCTCAAAATTCAAAACTCATCAAGTCTATGTAATGCTATGTAGCTAATGTATCAAGTAATGCTATCCAAAATCATTTTATAGCGCTATACTCTTACATGTTAACAATGCAGGCTCTTTTGTAGGCTGTTTTCTTATATATAGGCTACCGCTGCATACTTCCAGGCAAGGGCGTTTGATTTTGGCATTAGTGGGGACACAATGGCAGACAACAGACATTTAATTGTTTAATCAAAATTATTGCTAGGGACAATTTAGTAGTCGCTGGATATTGCCTAGCATCCCTACTAAATTCTACGCCTATGCTTCCAGGTGACATACACTGTAAGGTACGGCGGTAAAGTTAGTTTGACGTTTGACATTCATTAGACATTCGGGTTTTTTGCCAATTAAACTCTTTGCGGCTTTTATGTTTTGAGCCCAAACTAACTCAGATAGAGATAAATATATGCCCTTTATGTTGCACAAAGCTTCATTTCTAGGAATTAAAAAAAAAAAAAATTAACCATTTAAATTAATTAAACAATTGAACTACGTGACATTATAATATAAATCCAATACTAAAATGTTCGGGAAAACATACCTGTTATCGCACAAAGCTCCGTTTTTGGAATTACAATTTTATGTTTTTTATAATAATTTTACAACTTTTATTGTATGCAATAATATCAATCCATTAAACAACACCACCATTTGATCTAAAGGTATCAAACAAACTGTAAAATATTCAGAATATTATTCCCTATAATGCACAAGTCTTGGTTTTCCAGATTATGCCTTTATTGTTTTTATATACAGTACTGAATCCATATTTGTCATGTTTTATATACTGTACCCACTTAAATGAATTAAACTCTGACGCAGTTTCAGATAAATGTATCAAACCAACTGTAAAATATTCAGAATATTATTCCCTATAATGCACAAGGCTTGTTTTTTCTGATTATGCCTTTACTGTTTTTATATATAGTACTGAAACCATATTTTTTTCATATGTTTTATATACTGTACCCACTTAAATTAATTAAACTCTGACACAGTTTGAGATAAATGTATCAAACAGAAACAACAGACAGTAACCTGCCCAAAGACAGGAAATTATGAGACATGACTGTATCTGAACAGGTAAGTCATGCAACAACTTCAGTCCATGTCAATGACAACAATCACATTAATCCAAATTAATTTTTTTGATATGAATGTTATTTTATAAATAATGTAATTCTACTAATTTTATAGGTGGAGTTTTTGTGGACATGTCCAGAAACAGAGATGGTTGTGTCAGTGTTCAAAACAACATACACTCTGAGACATGCAGACTTCACAACACTAAGGCCCCACGAACTGTTAAATGGCGAGGTAGGTCTGTGACAGTAGAAAACTTTTCAAAAGTTCACAGTTAATACCACAACATCCAGGTCATAACCTCTGGGTCACAGGAGTAAGGTATGAAATAAAGGAAGGAAGGAATACAGGGAGGGAGGGATGGAATTTTTGACAATTTGGAATTTAAATAGTGGCTCATTTGAACATTCTGTTGATTAAAAAATTCTGTCAATTTGATGGCTATAGTTTCTCAGTTTATATAAACGTTTACTTTTGTTAATGTAATGCTTCAGGCCATGGAATGTTACATGTGGGCAGTGCTACAAAAACACAAGAAGACTGGTCATCTGTTCCTACTGAATCACTATGTGACAGACATAATTCTGCACGGCACACGTCAGCAGATGGCTCGACAGGGTTTGTCAAATGTGAGTTCATTTCACATTGAAATTTTCTTAAACATGGCAGTCATTTTTAATTTAAATGGGTTATTACACTGCACAGTAAGTGTGCAATGCATTTTAAAAAAAATTAAAAAAAGAGAAAATTCCAGAAATTCCTGTAACGCATCACATGTTGCATTTCAAATGGAATTGAGTGATTATGGTTATGACCAGTAATTATGAATATTTTTTTTTTTTTTAGAGAATACTTCAAAATGAGACGAAACAGGCTTGGAAAAGAGGAATGGACAGGGATTAAATGGCAGACTGGCTCAATAACCCACACATTCCAAAAGGATGGCACCAGTTGTGGGGTGTTTGTGATGGAGGTATTACCAAAAAACATAAATATATTTTAGGAAGGGAAAGGAAAGGAAAGGAAAAAAACTTTGTGCTTAACTATGAAGAAATTCCTTTGTTAGAAATTCTGTTTATGTGCTGTATGTATTGCATTTCTGAATGTTTATTTCTTAAATACTATAGATGGCAAACCAAACAGTTGTACAATTCCCAGAAATTCCCGATGCCTTTGACATAAATCCATCCAAAACTGCCATTTCAAAGCGCCGAAAAGAAATGGCTGCATTCTTGCTTTCAGCCTCAGGTGATGTAAAGAAACAATTTGTACATTACATTTGTAACACAATAGAAGTAAAATATTATATGACAAACTGTTATTTTTTACTCCGTTATGACTGAAAAAAAAATGTATTATAGATTCAAAAGATGACTTCTGTGGGTTGTGTGGACTAAAAGAGCTTCCACAAAGACGTCAGACACAGCCATTAACTGGGTAAATGGCCTTTTTATAGTATTATTTAAAATCTGTTAAATAAAGTTCACCTTTTGAATTCTATTCTTTATAATTGTGTAGTGTTATCTTCTTTCATGTTGTAATTTTTATTTTTTTATTTTTTGGCAGACTCAATGCGACAGTTGTGAACACTGGTTTCACAATTCCTCCCTGACTTCAGCTGTCCCCGATGAACAATCTCCATGGCACTGTGTCTTGTGTGCAAGAATAGGACATTAACCCTAGAAAAGGCATAGGCAATGCAATTTATATCCCAATGTTTACATTTATACAATTGCACTATTTTGGGTTTTATAATTGAATGTGTGTGTTTTTTTTTATATACATGTTTTTGCACTTTTTGGGGTTTTATAACTACATGTGTATTTTGTGTATGATTCTTTTTGCAATATTTTCTATTTTATTACTGACTATTTTTTTTTTCTTCAAAATTGTCTCTTTTAAATACTGTTCCTCTTAAAAATCATACAAAAGTGGATATAAATGGGTTGATATATTGTATATCAATATATAGGTGAATATTGTATACTTGTATATCAAAACTGTACTCATAATAAACCTTGTGCATCACGCAGAATAGTATTCTTAGAAATCTTCAGTTGGTTATATATCTGTAGCTCAAACGTTGTTTAATTTTAATGGATTTTTAAGAGTTTGATATATATATACAGTGGGTACGGAAAGTATTCAGACCCCCTTAAATTTTTCACTCTTTGTTATATTGCAGCCATTTGCTAAAATCATTTAAGTAATTTTTTTTTCCTCATTAATGTACACACAGCACCCCATATTGACAGAAAAACACAGAATTGTTGACATTTTGCAGATTTATTAAAAAAAGAAAAAATGAAATATCACATGGACCTAAGTATTCAGACCCTTTGCTCAGAATTTAGTAGAAGCACCCCTTTTGATCTAATACAGCCATGAGTCTTTTTGGGAAAGAAGTTTTTTCACACCTGGATTTGGGGATCCTCTGGCCTTCCTCCTTGCAGATCCTCTCCAGTTCTGTCAGGTTGGATGGTAAACGTTGGTGGACAGCCATTTTTAGGTCTCTCCAGAGATGCTCAATTGGGTTTAAGTCAGGGCTCTGGCTGGGCCATTCAAGAACAGTCACAGAGTTGTTGTGAAGCCACTCCTTCGTATTTTTAGCTGTGTGCTTAGGGTCATTGTCTTGTTGGAATGTAAACCTTCGGCCCAGTCTGAAGTCCTGAGCACTCTGGAGAAGGTTTTCGTCCAGGATATCCCTGTACTTGGCCGCATTCATCTTTCCCTCGATTGCAACCAGTCCCTGCAGCTGAAAAACACCCCCACAGCATGATGCTGCCACCACCATGCTTCACTGTTGGGACTGTATTGGACAGGTGATGAGCAGTGCCTGGTTTTCTCCACACATACCGCTTAGAATTAAGGCCAAAAAGTTCTATCTTGGCCTCATCCGACCAGAGAATCTTATTTCTCACCATCTTGGAGTCCTTCAGGTGTTTTTTCATGTGTGTTGCACTGAGGAGAGGCTTCCGTCGGGCCACTCTGCCATAAAGCCCCGACTGGTGGAGGGCTGCAGTGATGGTTGACTTTCTACAACTTTCTCCCATCTCCCGACTGCATCTCTGGAGCTCAGCCACAGTGATCTTTGGGTTCTTCTTTACCTCTCTCACCAAGGCTCTTCTCCCCCGATAGCTCAGTTTGGCCGGACGGCCAGCTCTAGGAAGGGTTCTGGTCGTCCCAAACATCTTCCATTTAAGGATTATGGAGGCCACTGTGCTCTTAGGAACCTTAAGTGCAGCAAATTTTTTTTTGTAACCCTTGGCCAGATCTGTGCCTTGCCACCATTCTGTCTCTGAGCTCTTCAGGCAGTTCCTTTGACCTCATGATTCTCATTTTCTCTGATATGCACTGTGAGCTGTAAGGTCTTATAGAGACAGGTGTGTGGCTTTCCTAATCAAGTCCATCATTATAATCAAACACTGCTGGACTCAAATGAAGGTGTAGAACCATTTCAAGGATGATCAGAAGAAATGGACGGCACCTGAGTTAAATATATGAGTGTCACAGCAAAGGGTCTGAATACTTAGGACCATGTGATATTTCAGTTTTTCTTTTTTAATAAATCTGCAAAAATGTCAACAATTCTGTGTTTTTCTGTCAATATGGGGTGCTGTGTGTACATTAATGAGGAAAAAAATTAACTTAAATGATTTTAGCAAATGGCTGCAATATAACAAAGAGTGACAAATTTAAGGGGGTCTGAATACTTTCCGTACCACTGTATATATATACCACACACATACCTACATGGCATATTTATATACACACATCACATATATATATAATATATATATAATTATATATTATATAGGTTCTGTGATGTGTGGTTTGTGCGTAATGTATGTATATACATATATATATACATACAAACATGCATACATATATGCATGTATGTATGGTGTTACAGTTTAATGTATTGAAATGGGTTCCAGGACAGTCTAAAAAAAATTAAAAGTTCAGTACTCAATATGAAAAAACATCAGATTAATGATCTGAAAAATATACAGTTGGTGTGATATCTTTTTCTTAAATGGTGTTCAAGTTTCATGGATATAAACGGGTTTAGTACTGTCAAAAAAACAATAATAATCTGAAAAACGAATCTTGTGCATTATAGTGAATTATATTTAGAGATTGTTTCAGTGGATTTGATACATTTATCTCAAACTGTGTTAGAGTTTAATTAATTTAAGTGGATATAGTATATAAAACATATGAAAAATATGGTTTCAGTACTATATATAAAAACAGTAAAGGCATAATCTGAAAAAACAAGCCTTGTGCATTATAGGGAATAATATTCTGAATATTTTACAGTTGGTTTGATACCTTTATCTCAAACTGTGTCAGAGTTTAATTAATTTAAGTGGGTACAGAATATAAAACATATGAAAAATATGGTTTCAGTACTATATATAAAAACAATAAAGGCATAATCTGAAAAACCAAGCCTTGTGCATTATAGGGAATAATATTATGAATATTTTACAGTTGGTTTGATACCTTTATCTCAAACTGTGTCAGAGTTTAATTAATTTAAGTGGGTACAGTATGTAAACTGAAATATATGCATTCAGTACTGTATATAAAAACAATAAAGGCATAATCTGAAAAACCAAGCCTTGTGCATTATAGGGAATAATATTATGAATATTGTACAGTTGGTTTGATACCTTTAGATCAAATGGTGGTGTCGTTTAATGGATTTATATTATTGCATACAATAAAAGTTGTAAAATTATTATAAAAAAACAAAAAATTTTAAAAACGGAGTTTTTTTTACGGTTTCAATACTGAAATGTCTAATGAATGTCAAAAGTCAAACTAACTTTACCGCCGTCCCAAACGTTATGACATTACTCCAATGTGTTGCTCTCATAGTTATTCGCATAATTTGTCGTGAAGTAGCCAAGTGTGAGAAATCCTGTCAGACTCCTCCTGCGCGCTGCTCCACAGAGTTGTATCGCGAGTGAGAAATGAAGTCTAGACATTCACAAAGCTGTAATAATATTATAAATACTCATTTGCTTATGTGAAATGTCTGGCAGCTGTGGTAAATAACGTCTTGCCAACTTAGTCATGTAGGGTGGTCAGTTTCCAAATAGTTTATTTGTCCGGTTTTGTTTCCGTGGTAAAACACGTTAAATTGACTCACGTAGGTATGGTAATATTATTTAATGATTTTATTCTGCTTATACTATTTTTAAATCCTAGCTGTGCTTTCTGGAGCGTTTTGTGTAGCACCAAGTTCCCTAACTGCTGCCAAAATAGGCTACTCGTTGTGACAAAAATGTATTTCTTGATCAGACGAAGTAAACATTTAAGAGGAAAAACGAATACGAATGACTTTCTTTGAATTCTTACTGCATTCTTTGAATTAAACTTATCCAGGTGACTCTATCGATACACGCGGGACTAAAGAAAGAACTGACCGAATAAACTGTTGCTGAATCCATCCCAAACACATGTGGCAGAATTAAAGATCCATCTTCTCTTCACGCACGAGACGAATGTGAAATTAACTCCAGTGACTGACACCAGCAGATCGCTGACACTTATATTCACTATTAACAAATTAGTTGGCGTTCGGAGTCTCTTGAACCTGTAGTAGAGAATAATCACGATGATATTATTACAGAAGCCCAGGACACCGATAGATCCGATGGTGAACGTCAGGAGTTTATAAGTCTCATCGGCGAAAATATAATCATAATCCTCAAGGTTAGTCTCAGGCGATGTTTCATTAAAATAACTCATTTCTTTTCTAAGTGAATGTCCAGCATGGTGACTGAAACGCCCGATGCTCAGTGACCCGATTCAGCAACCCGTCCAGAAGCAATCAGGGCAGTAGACTAGTGATTGTAGTTCAGTAGGCTATGTCAGTAAGGTTGAATTCGTCTCAGAAGAAAAAAGTCACCTACATCCAGAAAAAGGCGTGAAGGTTCCTCCTTGATGCACCAGAGACTTTCCAGCGTCTCCTATGATTGACTATCACTGCTGAGTGAACGCAGATTGCGTGTGTAGTGCTCTGTTATGAGCACTAGTCACAGTGACGGTGATGGGGCTCTGCTTTACTGCGCTGTTTTGAAAACTACAAGAAAGGCGATGAGTGCATAATAACGTGCCAGAGAGAAAACAATCTTTAATGCTTGTCCGTATTAAATGCCGCTATTAGGCAAGAGTAGTAGTAAAGTTAATTGTGCTACAAATGGTATGGCCCCAACTCCAACTTAATGAATCATTAGACAAAATTTAATTCATGTACTAAGCCACTAGGTTACTAGAGGGACTGGTATAATAACAGTAGAAGTGGTGCTTGCCCTACCAAAAAGTAGTCATACTTCAAGTTGTTTTATAAGTATCCTTAAGTAAAGTTCACAGGGAATTGTAAAGTATACTTATGTAAGAAGTATACAAAATATCACGGTACTAGTAGTCTTACTGTAAGTGGCCATTTGGGACTAAATTGGCCCAATTTCTAGTATATAAAATTTACTTTTAAGTATAACAGTAGTAAACTTTAAATACACAACTAGTTAAAAAATTTTTTTTAGCTTGTACTGCAACTATACTAAAAATTAACTTATACTGATAGTTTACTAATTAAATACTTGTAGTAGCATTTTTAGTACACTTTAAAGTATAGTCTTAGTAAACTACTAGTTTAGTAGTGTTATACTGCAAGTATACTCGTAAGTTTTCTTTAAGTGAATTTACATCATACTTTAAGTATACTACCATGCCCCTATTTAGGTATTAATTTGTATATATTTTGTTATATAAAAATCTGAACATACAAAACACCAAAAGAAAGAACATCTGCTTGTAAACAAAAATATTTTATTATAGCTTTATGCATTCTTTTTTTAAACACTTGAAAGTTTATAACAATAATAAAAAAAAGAAAACAAACATTTGAACAAAAAGATGAAAAAAAAAAAACTATGCTGGAATCTGAATGATAATCAAAACGTAGATGGAGTCCAAAAGCTTGACATTCATTATTACCTCTTCATTGGTCGACGTTACATCAACTTTACACAGTTTTGATGTTGTTTTATGTCTAATGATCGTGTTAGTTTACATGTGGAAGCATCTGTTGTTTCGGTTTCTTCTTTACTTGTGTTTTTGGAAATTCTGAACAGAAAATGTGTACTAGCGCGCCCTACAATATAACAATGAAAACACGGAGTCTAGGAACACAAGTATAGCTCAAAAGAGATTTACGACTTTTCTACAGTAGGCTATAAGTCAAATTATAAACGTAAAGGGTAATTTTAAGTATATGTCTGAGAAGATAACTAAAGCCCCATTACTGAAAGTACATAAAAAGTAGACAAAGGATCTTTCCTATTTTTTTGTTTAAAAGAAGTATACTAATAGCACACTTGAATAAACTTCTTTTTCGTGAGGGTGGGCAGTCAACATTTTCCTATAGAGCAGAGCAGTACATACTTGGAATAGGCTACTATACCTATAGAACTAAGAAATATTACATCTTTTGTTTCTTTTTTTGAATCGATAAAAGGGTGGTCATTGGATAATCAAACATGTCTTCATAATTTTGAAGTAGTGGTTTCTTGCTTGATTCTGGTTTTTATAAAGTATTTTATGCGTGTGACTATGTTTGCTGGCATGTTTGTTCTTCATGTAGCCTACTTGTGGACTTTGGTTTTTATCATCAACCTGTTAGGGACTGCAGATGAAAATTAGCCTGTATGGTGATGTTCTGCATTGTGTTTACTGCACTGTTTTGAAAACTTATAAGAATGGCGATGATCAGTATTTAATGTGCTGAGAGAAAAACGAATAATAGTGGAGATGAAGCTCAGTATATAGCCTACTGTGTTGTTTTGAAAACTTATGGCGGTACTATATTCAGTATTTTATGTGCTTATACGAAGACTGAATGGTGATGTCCAGTAGCCTATTAATGTGCTGTTATGAACAATCACAGTGATGCTCATTATCTACGCGGTTTTGAAAACTTGTGGCAGTAATGGCAATATTCAGTATTTTATATGATTATATGAAGACTATGTAATGCCGTAAAAAATGTGTTAGGATGCTTTTATGCTTTTTATGATTTGAATGGTAATGTTTAGCATTTAATGCATGCACATGTATGAAGACTAATCACAGTGACAGTGATGTTCAATATTTAATGTGCTGTTATGAATACTAATAGTGAAGATATTATGTTTTGTATTGTACGGACTGGAATGAACAGTCTGTTATGTTCCATATTTAATGCACTGATATGAGACAGACAAAATAAATCAGCTAAAGCAAATCAACCTCCATTAGTCATGAAAAGGTTATGAACTTTCATATTTAATTCAAGGGTCAGAGAGAAGGAAATAGGCTAGTACAGTAAAACAGAAAGATAAAATATGAATCCTTTTTTATTATTAGTGAAATTTTAGAGGACCCTATGGGAATGATTGTTACTCAGTTTCATCTGGCACTGCTGAATAATCAGACTGTAAAATTAAAGCAAACAATCTCTACAAACACTCCCTCCAATGTAGAAATCATTTTAATATGCTGTATCCAAACTTCTGACTGCAAATATATATGCATTATATACAGAAAATGTACATAGTGTGCATAGTATACATACTACATGTGCTGATATAAGATGGTAGTATATGATTTTGAACACAGCCATAATGCAGTTGACCCATTTTTTAACCACTCTCCTTGTTTATGTAAGCCTTTTGATTTAATCCTCATAGAATTGCGGATTCACAGTATAAGAACCTGAAAATGTGCAAACTGTACAATTATTTCAGCAGCTTGCAGTCGAAACTTTGATCTTTGACATGAAAATGTGTTTCCTAAGAGGTTCTTCTTAGAACAGCTCAGTGTTTGTGAAGAAAATATTCCTTGTTGATGAATTGGGTCACTGTTTTATCCTAATTGTCCTAGAATATTCTTAATATAAATCATCTATTACATACAAATCTGAGTTCTTATTGGAACAACATCAGAGGATTTTTATCAGCATTTTATCTTCCCTGCCCAGTGACATTCACACAGCTTCCATAAGTGTTTAGAAGAAGACATCTAGAGATCTGGAGAAAGATTTGATTTATTTACTAGCTCTTTGAGGGCATGTCTCTGAAATCAGCAGGAGTGTGGAAAACAAAACATTAAAGGTGAGCTGTTGTAGCTGTCAGATCTCATTCACACTTGTGCAAACTCAAAGACAGTGACGCACACGGTCTGATGTAAGCAACGTCAAACGGCATTGGTTATCGCACTTCTCATCGCAGATTCTGGCGATTAATAACTTACATTTTAGTCTCTTCCTCACATCATATGGCTTGAGAAAACTAGAAATATGAATTAATGTGCATTTTTGTCAGCTGCACTTATATCTTTTGCTGTATAGAAAAGAGCAAGTAATGCAGGTTTAGAATTACATGAGGGTGAGTAAATGATGACAGAATTTAAATTTTTGCACTGTAAAAATAGAGCAAATCTTATTGGGATATGTATTACAAGAAAATACTATTTCAGTCTTTCAACTTCAAAATGTCACATTTAACTCAATGCATTGCTATTTCTTTGTAATTATTTGTGAATTTTACTCGCAATTTTTTCAGTGCGTGAATTGGCTTTTTATATGACAGAATATCTCATTTTGATGCCCTTATGTGAAACCCCTTGCTGATTAAACTCTACATGCTGTGTGTTTTCAGTAATTACCTAGAAAAGAGTTTGTTCCCCTCCCTCACATCCTCATCTGACTCACGTCTCTGGAAACTGGGTCGTTTCATCCATGCATCTACTCTTTTTTTCTCCTCTCTGTCTTTCTCTGTGTCTTAGTCTCTCTCTCTTTAATAAGAAGTGAATTTTACAGTTTAAGACACAGCATACCGACTGCTGAATGGAGTCTAATTATGAGGAGCTGGGATGTGAATGAGTTCCAACAGTCCCTGATGGGAAATAAAACTACACACTGGCCCAATTCTCTCACTCTCTCTCTTTGTTTTTGTCAGCTACACCCATCCTTTTCCCTACATGCACTGCACAGGAGTGTTTTATACATCCAAGCTCATGCATGTTAATGCCATGCTATGTTTAGGTGAGGGCATGTCTGCCCTACTGATGTACCGGCCTTCAGAGATCAGAGATCAAAGCTTTCCATGGGGTGTTGGTGGAGAGGAGTTGTCTGACAACTCAGGGAAAGTGTGACATTTTTCTAATTCTCAGTGAAACACACTTCTTATTTACAAAACAGCTTCACAGCTGCACATCATTTTTGCCATTTGCCATAAAAAACTTAGGTATAGTCAAGAAATCAGAGACAAATTATTTTGTTTTAGAAAACAAATTCTGATTGGATAAATAATTTTTTATGGTGAGATTTAAAATACTGGAACATATGAGTGCACTATATTACTGCGCCATGGTGCATGTCCTGAATAACAACGTCACTCGCTGATAACTACCATTTGATGCATTGTTGAAAAAAAAAACTATTGTAAAAACTATTGTCACTATTGTTTCCCAAAAACAGAACTTTCTGCACTTCCGTCGTTCGAACCGCATTTGTTAGAACAGTCATTAATGACATAAAGCAGGCCATGGAGTGATAATGTTTGCTAATAAGTTAAGTCAAATTAATGTAATATTATTGATGTAAATAACAAACATGGCATCTGAGGACTGGTTTGCTATTTTTGTTATCCGTTATTAAACTGTGGGTTCCCTTATGCCACTCTGGGTTCCCCCATGAGCACCTAAGCACATTTGCACTCTTCATAAACAGCATTTTAATTCTCTTAACTAAAAGACGTTGAATAAAATGTGTATATGTATCTAATGAAATATATAGATTGCACTACATGTTAGCTTGCTTATTTTGCTCAAGTGCATGACTACTATAGCATGTCATACTATCAAGAAACTATGGTTCACAGATCGAGAGCAACGCAAGTTTGAGATGATGTTTGCAAATGCTCGTTAGAACGATGGAACTTGCGACCATAGCAAAGCAAAGTTCACTCAACGACCATGTTGGAAACTCCCAGAGGCAGCTAGACATGCAAGTACAGCATCTATCTACGTGAATGTTGAAAGATTAAAACCCTTTAAGATTACATTTCAACAGCAGAAGTCAAATCAGCAATAAAATCGGACATTTTTCAGACTGGTCCAGATAATATACATTCAAGTACATTAAAAGTAATTATAATAATGTGTTCAATGAACCTTTATACACAACTAGTGCAAGTTCCTAATAGGTAACATTCTGTGAAACCAACTTCATTCATTGGAAAGCATATAAGCTAACCACAATTATCCACAAAACCTCCAGCATAACAGAAAGTCTGCAACATAACTGAACATTAAACACTATTGAATTTATCTTTAATCAAAAATATAAAATAATGGATAATTCATTTCTACTGAACTTTAAAATGCTTTTGTTATTCGGTATTACGTAGACCCGATGCTATTATTTCTCCCGACATTTATCTATGTTGCATTTTTTTGCGATGGTGTACCTATTCAAGTTCCTCCTCTTATAGTTATATTCTGCACAATGTTTTAACGGGTCGTCGATTTTGTCTGCTGATCTATCTAAAATTGAACATTTACTTTTGTGTTATTTGTGTTGCTAATGAAATTGTGTGTATGCGGTGTAAGTCAAAAACACATTTTCCACATATTGTACATTATTGTTTCTCCTCTATGCCCCGCCTTTTTGAAACGCGTCGATTTTTACAAAGCTCATCGGTCGGAAAAAGCGAGGTGTGCTGTGATTGGCCAACTATCCAATGTGCTGTGATTGGCCGAATACCTCAAGTGTGAGACGGAAATGTTATGCCCCTCACATACTGTTGATGCCGTGTCCCAGCCGGAGTCACGAGACAAAAACATTAAAACCCATTATAAATTTGTTGCATCGAGTGGGGACATAATTACTTATTATAATGGCTTATACTGTCTTTTTATGCATTGCGTTGCATTGCATCACACCGCGTAAACATAAAACTCTGTCTGCATTTGTGATCGGAGAAATGACAAACAACAAGTGCTACTCTACTGCCAAAAACTCACATTTGAATCAATCAGCCCAAAACAAATGGCAAATCCTTTTAAATGAAAACGTACTTACGTGAGTTAGAACTGCTGGCATTTTAGTCTAACGTTACTCTCCAGGATCAGTAAACAGTCCTCCATAAAAAATGTGCTGCACACATCTGAATATATGGGTTAAACTGTTCTGGAACAGTGTGATAAATACAACTTAACCACTGATTTCTTGTCGTGTCCATTTTTGGAAGGCCAAAAAAAGTAATTTTGCTTTCACAACGAAAACACAGCGGCCTAGCGTGAGGGGAAGCCCCGGCTTAGCGTGCTCTGAGGCCGGGATAGAGTGAGCTGAGGGCCGGGCAGAGTGGCGGAGGCGGCGGGGTGAGAAAAGGCCTGCGCCCGGCGGAATGCGAAGAAGATAATTGAGCGCAACACACTGTGACGACCACGGCTGACTACGCTTTGTCCACGGTTGGAAAGTGGAGATTCCTCATGGACCAGCAAGATCAGCCTATAGCATGACGACGGGATATGTCCATTTTTGGAAGGCTAAACTAAGTAGTTTCGCTTTCACAACGTAACACAGCGCCTTCACGACATGGCGGGCGGAAACAACAATACTACAGTGATATTAAAATTTACGCCTTCTTTCTTTGTGTGAACATTGGGCGGCGTTATGCAAATCTTCCCAAAATCGTGACACAGACATGTGGGGGCGTGTTAGAACGAACCGTTTTAGGTAGGTGTTGCTGACTCTGAAATTTTATAAAGAATATCTCTTTGGATTTGGAGACTCCCTTGTCTTGCCCCTTTGATTCTGTGGTTTGACCCTGCCTGTTATGACCAAGTCTCTGTCTTTTGCTTAATAAAGCTTTGCGAATGGATCAGCAAATCTCACGTCTCGTCAGCCCCGTAACAATACTCGGCCACACAAGGATCCAGCAGCTATTCAAGTGGACATTGGCCAGGTATGGACACTGCAAGGCTGTTGTTAGCCCTCGAGCAGGGCACACGCTTGCTTGAGGCTTACGTTCAAGAGTATCTCGACATTGCTTATTGCTCTGATTTCCCGGATTATGTGTTGATAGACTTTTTCTGTGAGGGCATTAATCAGCCACTAAAATCTAAACTCATTCTCGAGGGTCCGCGTTCATCACTGAGTTGTTTTTTGGACTTTGCATTATTGACTGTAGGCTCTCGATTCACTGCGGGTATCGTGGATGAACGCAACCCCACACTCACTTCTGTAATAGCCCCCGCACTAGATTGCATTCACAAAATGGCGGCGACAGAGGAGCCTGATCACAAAAGGGCGGACACAACAGCGCCCCGTTATGTCACAACAGATATTCCTGAGTCGAGTCTAGTCACAGCTGATCTTCACGAGTCAGGTCAAGCAACAGTTCCTTGGCAAGAGCTTAGTCAAGTTAAAGTTGATGTCAGGGGGCAAAAATAATTCACAGTTCTGATCAGAGTCTAGTCAAGTCACAGTTGATCGTCATGAGTCAAGTCAAGTTACAATTAATTATCATGGTCAAGTCTGCACAAGTTGATCTTCACATCAAGGTCAATCACAGTTCTTTGCAGAGGTTCTTGTAAAGTCACAGCCGCATAGTATGAGTCGAGTCAGTCACAGTTGACGTATGGGGGCAAGTCAAGGCACCCAGTTTAATGCTCACAGTATCGTCAAAGTCACAAGTTGACGTATGATGACAGTCTAGTCACGTCCACAGTGATCTCACGCAGCTCAAGTCAAGTTACCAATTCATTATAATGGGTCAATTCTAGTCCGTGTTTTGCCTGAGCTACAGTCACCATGTCAAGTCAAGTCAAGTCACCTTTATGATATAGCGCTTTTAACACTACAGATTGTGACAAATCAACTGAACAGCATTAATTAGAAAATAGTGTGTCAATAATGCAAAAATGACAACAGTAAACACTAATTTTTCAGTTAAAGACAGTTCATCATTGAATCAGTTTAAATTCCAGTAGTTCTAAATAATATCTTTGCAATTATGTCAATGATATCGCTGGAAATGAAGTGTCCCAAACTAAGCAAGCCAGAGGCAACAGCAGCAAGGAACCAAAACTCCATCGGTGACAGAATGGAGAAAAAAAACCTTGGGAGAAACCAGGCTCAGTCGGGGGGCAAGTTCTCCTCTGACCAGACAACCAGCAGTACGGAAAAAACAATATAAGACGTAATAAAACAGACGAACAATATTAACAGCAATTATTATAAGATGCAATCAAACTTATAGCAAAATGTGGTAGTCTGTATGTTGTTTCAGGGTTGCATCATCTGAGGTCCTCTGAGGGGTTGCATCATCTATTCTCAGGTGTTCTGGATCCAGACTGAAACTTGTGTAAATCCTAGTTACCACGGGATGTTAATCCTGTGGCAGAAACAGAGAAACAAATAGAGACTAAATTAGCGTAGCTGCTGTTCCAACCCAGCAAAAATGATTTGTTTAACCCAAAACTAAAGAATAATAATGTGCATTTAATCAGATATAACTGCAGTAAAAGATTATGACTGCAGAAAAAGATTATGAGGTGCATTATTTGAATGCTTGGCTAAAGAGATGCGTCTTTAATCTAGATTCAAACCGTGAGATTGTGTTTGAACCCCGAACGTTATCAGGAAGGCGATTCCAGAGTTTGGGAGCCAAATGCGGAAAAACTCTACCTCCTTTAGTGGACTTTCCTATCCTAGGTACTACCAAAAGTCCAGAATTTTGCGACCTTAGGGAGCGTGATGGATTGTAGCGTGGTAGAAGACTAGTTAGGTACGCAGGAGCTAACCCATTAAGGGCCTTATAGGCAAGTAATAATATTTTGTAACTGATACGGAACTTAGGTAGCCAGTGCAGAGACTGTAAAGTTGGGGTAATATGATCAAATTTTCTTAACCTGGTAAGGACTCTAGCCACTGCACTTTGGACTACCTGTAGCTTGTTTATTGAAGATTCAGGACAACCACCTAGCAGTGCATTACAATAGTCAAGTCTAGAGGTCATGAATGCATGAACTAGCTTTCTGCATCAGAAACAGGTATCATGTTTCGTAACTTGGCAATGTTTCTAAGATGGAAGAATGCCGTTTTTGTAACATGGGAAATATGATTTTCAAAAGACAAGTTGCTATCTAATATAACACCCAGATTTTTGACTGTAGAGGAAGTAACCGTGCATCCGTCTAGTTGCAAATTGTAATCCACGAGATTGGGAGTCCTGTTCTTTGGTCCAATAAGTAATATCTCGTCTTATCCGAATTTAATAGGAGAAAAAATATTGGTCATCCAATCTTTTAAATTTAACACACTCTGTTAGCTTAGATAAATTAGAAATTATTTCATCTGGTCTTGTTGAGATATATAGTTGAGTATCATCGGCATAACATTGGAAACTAATCCCGTATTTTCTAATATTATTACCAAGGGGCAACATGTATATCGGAAATAGCAGAGGATCTAGGACAGATCCTTGTGGCACTTCATATTTTACTGGTGTTATTTGAGATGACTCCCCATTTAAATGAAGAATGTGGTAGCGATCGGACAGGTAGGTTCTAAACCATCTTAAAGCCTGCCCTTTTGAATACCTGTATAGTTTTGTAATCTTTCTATGAGTATGTCATGATCTATAGTATCGAATGCAGCACTAAGATCAAGTAAAACTAGCAATGAGACAAAGCCTTGGTCTGACGCAAGAAGCAAGTCATTTGTAATTTTAACAAGTGCAGTTTCTGTGCTATGGTGGGGCCTGAAACCTGACTGAAATTCTTCATAGAGATAATTTTTTGCAGGAAGGAGCACAATTGAGCAGACACAACTTTTTCTAAAATTTTAGACATAAAAGGAAGATTTGAGATGGGTCTGTAATTAGCCAGTTCACTAGGATCTAGTTGTGGTTTCTTAATAAGAGGCTTAATAACCGCCAGCTTGAATGGTTTTGAGACATGACCTAAAGACAACGATGAGTTAATAATATTGAGAAGCGGTTCTTCTGCTACAGGTAACAACTCTTTCAATAATTTAGTGGGTACAGGATCTAACAGGCATGTTGTTGGTTTAGATGCAGTGATAAGTTTATTTAGCTCTTCCTGTCCTATAGTTGTAAAGCACTGCAGTTTATCTTTTGGTGTGATGAATGAAGATGAAGTATTATATGCTCTAGAATCTACATTTGTTATTGTATTTCTGATGTCATCTATTTTATCAGTGAAGAAATTCATAAAGTCATTACTATTAAACTTTGAGGGAATATTTAGATCGGGTGGCGGCTGGTTATTTGTTAATCTAGCCACTGTGATAAATAAAAACCTAGGATTGTTTTGGATATTCTCTATGAGTTTGTGGATATGCTCGGCACCTGGCAGCTTTTAGAGCCTGTCTATAGCTGGACATACTGTTTTTCCACGCAATTCTAAAAACTTCCAAGTTAGTTTTTCTCCATTTGTGCTCAAGACTACAAGTTTTTTTCTTGAGAGAATGGGTATTACTGTTGTACCATGGCGCAGTACGTTTTTCTCTAACCTTTTTCCATTTTAATGGGGGCAACAGCTTCTAATGTATTAGAGAAGATAGTGCCCATGTTGCTAGTTTTTCGTCTAGTTCATGTGTACTTATTGGTACACAGAGCAGTTGAGATAAATCAGGCAGGTTATTTGTGAATCTGTCTTTGGTGGCTGGAACAATAGTTCTGCCCGGACGATAACGCGGAGCCATATAGTTAATATCAGTAATACGCAGCATGCACGATACAAGGAAATGGTCAGTAACATCATCACTTTGAGGTACGATATCTATATCAGTAAGATCAATTCCATGCGATATAATTAAATCTAGCGTATGATTAAAACGATGAGTGGGCCCAGTGACATTTTACTTGACTCCAAAAGAGTTTATTAGGTAAATAAACGCAAGTCCTAATGCATCATTTATATAATCAATGTGAATGTTAAAATCTCCGACAATTAACACTTTATCAACAGTAACCAATAGGTCTAAGAGGAAATCTGCAAATACTTTTAGGAAATCTGTATACGGCCCTGGTGGTCTATACACAGTAGCCAGAGCAAGAGATACGATAGATTTCTTTTGCATATCTGACAGTGTAACATTAAGTATTAGTATTTCGAATTAGTTAAACCTATATCCTGTCTTCTGAGTAACATTGAGAATATCACTATATATTGTTGCAACACCGCCACCACGACCAGTCTGACGGGGTTCATGCTTATAACAGTAGCTTGGTGGAGTAGACTCATTTAGACCAATATAATCATTAGGTTTTAGCAAGGTTTCAGTCAAGCAGAGTACATCAAAACGATTATCTGTGATCATTTCATTTACAATAACTGCTTAGGGTGAGAGTGATCTAATGTTTAGGAGCCCAAACTTTAAAAATGGTTTTTGTTCATTTATTTTAAATTGTTCTGGTTTAATCACGATCAGCTTTTTTCTAGATCCTGCATTAAATTTAAATTTTGACCTCACTATTCGGGAAACGGACACAGTCTTTATAGATTGGACAGCACAAGTACTTCTATCATTTAAGCGGGTAGAACACAAGTAATCAGGGCAGTTATTTGAGATTTTGATTTACTAGTCATATGGAGCGCAGCGTCATGGAGATGTTGTCCGACATGAGTCCGCCCGACCTTCTGGGATGCAGACCATCAGCGCGAAAAAGCCTAGGACGCTACCAGAAAAGATTCCAGTTATTAACAAAGAGCAGTATCTGTTCTTTACAACATGACAATAACCATTCATTTAAAGCAAAAAAGCCTACTGAACTTTTCGTGTCCATTGTCGATACGTGGGAAGCGGTCCTGACAAGATGATCATCATCACGGCCGATGTGCTGTGCACTGTCTCGATCAGACTCCTGAAGTCCCTCTTCATTGTCTCCGTCTGCCGCAGCTTGGTGTCGTTAACCCCCGCGTGAAGCACGACCGCTCCGGGGCTCTCGTCGCCCTTCAGGATCGCGGGTATCTGCGCAGAAACATCGAGAACACGAGCACCAGGGAAACAGTGAGTGTGCACTTTACCTTCAGCTAACGTAGCACGGACGTGCCGGACGATGGAGTCTCCGATGATCACAGCGTGCGTTCCGTCTCGTGGAGGGGAGCGAAGAGGTTCCGGGTGGAGATCTCGAAGACCAGAGGCGGCGGAGGGGGAGAGGTCGTCGCCCGGGACATGGCTTGCGTCTTCCGTGGCGGGTGCACCCAGGATCTGTGGTGTCCCGGCGCCGGAGTGAAGGACATCTGGGAAGATCGCGTCCTGGGTGCACCGGGCCTGTGCAGAGAAACACACGGAGTAGAAGTGGTGGGAGAGATAGCAGCGCGCTGTATACTTACCTCGGACTTGTGAGCGTCAGCCTGGGATGTTTCCAGCGTGGCTCTCCTCTCTCTCAGCTGGGTCTGCCTCTCCAACAGGTCACGGATCTGCTTCTCCACGGGCTCCAGATCGAGCTGCACCGAATGCAGCTCAAACATGTCCTCATCGGCACTCAAAGGTAGACACACATTCGCCATTAAAGCAAGTAACAATGAGTAAAACAATAGTAATGTGTGTGAATGGAGTATTAGTAATGTAAGCGTGATTAGCGGCAACCACGCTGGCGATGCTAGCGGGCTATATGCTAATAGCGGACTCGGAAGTCAAAAATAGAACTAGTGCTAACAAAGCGCTCTGATTGTTTTTGTTGTAGAATACGATAGGGGATATATTCACACGTTATAAAACTGAAAAGGATGGTGTATAAAATTAATTTAAAGATAAAAAATTAGACGACAAAGAAATAACTTGACGGAGCTCAAACTCAAAACACACGGCAGAAACAAACAGGAAGTGACGTTGTCAAGGGAAGTCAAGTCACCACTGAATATTCAGAGTAAAGTCAAGTCACGGCTGATATTTATGAGTCTAGTCACAACTGATCTTCATGAGACAAGTCAAGTCTCAGCTGTTCATCCAGAGCCTCGTCACGTCTCGGCTGTTCATCCAGAGCCTCGTCACGTCTCTGCTGTTCGTCCAGAGTCACGTCACGTCGCAGCTGACCTTTTAGAGTCTCGCCATGTCTCAGCTATTTATCCAGATTCACGTCGCATCACAGCTGATCATCCAGTGTTATGTCACGTCCTGTCTGTTGCACCCATATTGTCGGGGTCGGTCCGTCGGTATCACAGTCTGGTGTCCAGTGTGAGGGATGCAACGCTGGTGTCTGCACACGCAGCTGGTATCCCCAAAACCACTCACTCTAACCCTTCTGTTCATAAACTAATTCCCCTGTCTGAAGTGTTTCCCTTGATGGGGATCGCTTTTTGGTGTATCTGGGCCGCGTACTCCACAGCCGATTTGCTAGAGGCAGCGGCACCGGCAACAACATCTCCAGAGGTGGCGGCTTAAGCTGCATAACCTCCCGAGGTAGCGGTGTCAACTGCCGTGCTCCCAGAGGCCACGGTGTCCACTGAAGTCTCTTCAGAGGTGGCGGCGTAGGCTGCAGAACCTCCAGAGATGGCGACACTTGTCTCAGTTCCTTGCGTGGTGGTGGCGCCCAGCACTGTCAGCCTGTCCTGTTCCGGCCAAGAAGGCCACCTATGAACTCCCTGCCTGTTCTGTTATGGCCGAGGAGGCCGTCTATGAACTCTCTGCCCATCCTGTTCCAGCCAAGGAGGCCGTCTCTGAATCTATGCCTGTCTGTTCGGCAGGACGGGCGCCTATGAACTCTCTGCTGTCGTTACAGATCTAGAGGCCGTTTATGAAAAAAATCCTGCTCGTCTGTCACAGCTATAGAGGCAGTTGCGAACTCCCTGCGCTTAGGTCACAAGATATAGAGGCCGATTGCGAGCTCACTGATCGTCCTGTCACAGTATGATATGCTCATTCTGTCACAGCTATAAAGGCCGCCTGCAAACTCACTGTTCGTCCTGTCACAGCTATGGAGGCCGTGTGCGAGCTCCCTGCTCGTCCTGTCACAGCTATAGAGGACGTTTGCGAGCTCCCTGCTCGTCCTGTCACAGCTATAGAGGCCGTTTGCGAGCTCCCTGCTCGTCCTGTCACAGATATAGAGGCCGTTTGCGAGCTCCCTGCTCGTTCTGTAACGTCTTGGAGGCGTCGGGAATCATCATGGCCGGTCATGGCTATGGAGGCCGTTGTGAATCTTTGCGTGCTTTGTGTCTGCCAGGGAGGCCGCACAGAATGCTCACCGTATTGGCTATCAAACCCAAGGCTTCTGTCTGTGTGGTCTGTGCTATGCTCTCCGGTGTTACAGTCTCGCCATGGTCTCCTGACGGTTGTGGTGTCACAAGGGGGGTTCTCATGTTCCTTTGCTCGCAGTGGGTCTGGCTGGCTTATGGTGGTCCTCTGCTCCGCTGTGGTGGTCTACTGTTTGGCTCTGGTGGTCCTCCGCTCCGCCATGGTGGCCCTCCGCTCCGCCATGGTGGTCCTCTGCTCCGCCGTGGTGGTTTACCTATATGGTTCTTGGTGGTCTTCTGCTCTGCCGTGTTGGTCTTCTGCTCTGCCGTGGTGGTCCTCTGCTCCGCCGTGGTGGTCCGCTGCTCTGACGTGTTGGTCTTCTGCTCCGCCGTGGTGGTCTTCAGCTATGCTATGGTGGTCTTCTGCTCCGCTGTGGGGATTTTTGGTCCCGTCTGCTCTGCTGTGGTGGTACTCAGCTCCGCCGGCTCTGCCTCAGTCACTGGTCTTTCCTATCCTTGGACCTGGCCCCCCGTCCCTCCCCCTGTTCCGCCTCCACTCCACCGCCCTCCGGAATCGTAAAGGGTTTTGAGCGTCTGGAAGCCGCTCCTTGGGGCGGGCTCTGTCACGCATCCGGTCCATGAACTTCCGTCTGCTAACCATCAGAGGTCACCCTTCCCATTCTCATTGACTCTCGCACTCACACTGTTGCATATCACCCCGGACTACATATCCCATCATCATTGCACTGATTGCACACAGCCCTGATTGCACACAGCACTGATTGCACACAGCTGTTATCACTCACACATCCCCTATTTAACTCTCACTCTAATCCCATTGCACTGCCGAGTATTGTTCAGCGATTATCACTCCCCTAGAGATAGCTACACTACAGAGCCCTCAGTCGTTTCCTAGCCTTAGCTGTTTTCTCGGTTTCTGATCTTCACCTGGTTTCCTGGATTTCTCCCTTAGTCTTGTCCCTTCTGATTCTGTTTGCCGTTCGTTGACCTTCGCTAGCCCTCGGATTATTCTTGTGTTTTGCCCGCCATATATCTCTTTGCCATTGTTTGACCCTGCCTGTTTATCACGTCTCTCTATTAAAAGCTTGCAGATGGATCCACACGTCTCACGTCTCATCACCCCCGTTACAGAATGAATGCCTACAAATACTAATGATAACATTAAGATAGATTTCACTGGAGTACAGTTTAGTATGGTTTAAAATAAGTACACCCTTGCCTATAGTAAAATTGATATATTCAAAGCAACATGTTTAAGTTTTCATACGTGTGTTTGTGTACGTTCAGTTTTTTATTCCTGTGATTCTCCTAATTTGGATTTGTTGAATGTATATTCATATGTGCCTCTCAAATGGCTTAACCACGTTGCGGCACATGAGTCCAAGCACTCATTAATTTTTCACACTGAGTGATCATGACAACAGCCTTGAGGCATTCAGGACTTGTGTGTTTTTGAATAATTTTCCCCTTCACTGTGAGGTCTTTAATGTAGGACACTGAGGACATTATATAATCGCAACGTTCTTTGTCTTTATAGAATCATGATGTTCTGTATCTTTATAGAATCTGTTTATATCGTTTCAACACCATGACTGATGAAATGGGTCGCAATTTGAATAAGCAAATGTAGCTGTCATTAAGAAAAAAAAAGAAAAAAATACCACTCGCCTCAGGCAATTTTCTCTGCTTGCCTGTATATATCATACAGCCAAAAAAAAACAAACAAACAATTTTTATCAGTAAATGCCCTTTTAAGCTGCTTACCTCAGAACTATCTTTGTGTCCTCTAAATTGATTTCACATCCAGGAAAACAATATGACCTGTTTTCAGAGATTCAGCTTTAGATAGCCGTTTGTTTGTTGCTGATAACTGATTAGATAATGTGTGAGATATTGATTGTATTTTTATGCCGTTTGGGGTTTTTGCTCGCAGCAGTATAACCAACAAGGTCTTGTTTGTGCTTCAGTTTTAAGATTTCTGACTCGGAGTTCTTTAAAAAAAATAAAATAAAAAAAGGAATTCGAAGTGATACAGTGCAATGAACTTAAAGGGATAGTTCACCCAAAAAATAAAATTTTATGTTTATCTGCTTACCCCCCAGGGCATCCAAGATGTAGGTGACTTTTTTCTTCAGTAGAACACAAACGGAGATTTTTAACTCCAGCCGTTGCAGTCTATCAGTCGTATAATGCATGGCAATGGTAACAAAATCTATGAGAGTAAAAAAAAACATGCACAGACAAATCCAAATTAAACCCTGTGACGACACATTGATGTCCTAAGACATGAAATGATCGGTTTGTGCGAGAAACCGAACAGTATTTATATCATATTTTACCTCTAATACACCACTATGTCCAACTGCCTTGAGCCAGGACACATGCATCCAGTGCGTGCGGTGTGTAGTTTACGTAGTTACGTAGTTTATGATATAAATACTGTTCGGTTTCTCACACAAACCGATCGTTTCATGTCTTAGGGCATCAATGTGTCATCATGAGCCGCAGGGTTTAATTTGGATTTGTCTGTGCATGTTTTTTTTTACTCTCATAGATTTTTTTACCATTGCCATGCATTATAAGACTGACAGACTGCAACAGTTTGACTTAAAAATCTCAGTTTGTGTTCTACTGAAAAAACAAAGTCACGTACATCTTGGATACGTGTGGATAAGCAGATAAACAGCAAATTTTCATTTTTGGGTGACCTATCCCTTTATCATTGTAATTTGTAGCTTTGGCACCACTTTGATTATAGATATAAAACTCCATAAATATGCATAATAGCAGTCGTGTAAATTATTTGAACAGCATGACGGTATTTCTCATTTAGAGGAACAGTGTGGTGTTCAAAGCAGCAGTGTGTCACTGGTCACAATTACCTTTTTTATTCTGTGAAGTGAAAAAAAAAATGTAACCCATGGATTTTTATCCATATTATCATGCGTTGGTGTGGATTCTAGTTATCGTTATAGTCATCTTTCTTGGTGTGAACATGCTGTAAATGTAAGCAAGTAAATTATGTAATTTTCACTTTTTGAGGGAACTACTAATGTTACCTGCCTTCTCCTTCTCTCTCTGACAGAGCCGTGAGCACTTACCAGCACACTCATTGTTTCCTAGTTTCTCACCTTTCGTTTTTCTCCCTGCTCTGTGAAAGGATTAAAGAATGCCTGTTCTCTTGTCAACTGTGACATGATGTGCTGCTAAATCTTTGAGCGTGTCTGTCCCACAGTGCTCTGCTCCACCCGACTGACAGCTCTGCTCCACTAACCTCCTGTAGCGTCTGGACCACTCCAACACACAATATATATTTTGTTAGCTATATTTAAAAAATACTCTGTAACACCCCAGGAAGCCGAACAAGACCCTGGTTTCATGGTAACCCGGTACATTTACAACCTTGTGGAATGCGAGCAGAGACTCTCACTGCATTTTCCAGAGCAAGAGGAAAAATGCACAGTAGAAATTGACTTTTCTATTAATTAATTCATAGGAAAACCTTTTTTTTGAATGAACACACATTTTCTTCAGGCTATTGTGTGTATTATTGCTGTTTTGTATTTAATCTGTTGTATTATAGAGTATTTTTATTCATGCTTACGATAAACCTCTCATTCATATAAGTAACTATTTCATTTCTAGTATCTATGAATTCGCCTTCTTATGATCGAAACAAGTGTGTATATTGTATGCTGATACCTATGCAACATATTGATGGTCTAAGAATCGGTACTAATTTGTGCCTCAACACTCCATCGAATTACATATGCAAAATACCATGCATACAGACAAAGAGTCATAAAAATCCCCAGTATTGCCAACCTCCCGCTTGGGATTTCAGCCAATCTCATTGGACAAGCCCATCTTAAGAGGCATGAATCTTTGCAGGCTTTAAAGGCCACACTCCATGTGACCCGCCCCTGGTCGGTGGTTCAGTGAGATGCTAAGATGAAGATGTGAGAAAATGCTTCAGGATATCAAAGATTGTGCCAGGCTTTTCTTCGGCCTATTCCTTTCCATTCATCAAGTAACACTGACTCAAACTGGTTCTTCTCATCGACCCGATTTCAGCAAAGATCTACGGGAAGCTTTACGATTTGCATCAGGAATCTCTTTCAGACCGCCGGGACTCGCTAAGTATCAAACTTAGTCTCATTAATTAATACATTAAGTATCAGTTACACCTTTGTACAAAGGTGTGTTTGAACTAAGAATCTACGTAAACATCCCCCCCCCCCCTTTGAGCTTTGATCTGTTGAATATACATGCAAAGTGTTCCATAAAATTCATTCTTTATGCCTTTTTCTGTGCTGAGTTAAACTTTAACCCCTTTCCTATACCAACTGTATGTGTGTTGTGTGTGTGGTTTGTATGTGTATGTTTTAGACCGCTTAATGTGTTAATGTAGTAGGTTAGACTAGTGTAAGTGGTTATGTAGTTAATAAAACCCTACTTTTATCACACTTGACTTGTTCATTGTTTGCTCATAACCGGAGTCAATAATCATGCTGATTTACGTTACAAACTTATAGAATTTTACAGTAAGAAGGTTATTTCCTTTAAACAGGAAATTAACGTTCTTAGATTTGACAAGACAGTTGACCCTGAGAGGTCTGCTAAATATCTACAGGGGATCTAAAATATGAATAGTTAATTATACCTAGTTATGGTTAATTATTCATATTTCCAGGATTTGATTATGCTACACTCCCTTTAACTGAAAAGCACATTACAACCTCACTCCAACTCCAAAACGACAAGAACGTTCCACATTATGCAAACATGCAGTAGGAGGCTGCTTTATGTGGAACACGAAACACAATATAAACTGACAGCAAGCTATCCCAACGTAAGAGCAGTGGTGTCCTGTAAGGCGAAGTATCATACTTATTTCATACTTAGTTTAATTATTTTTTGGGAGTTCTATATTATTAGAGCAGGGATCCTCAAATCTGGCTCACGAGATCCACTTTCCTGCAGAGTTTAGCTCTAACCCTATTCAAACACACCTGAGCATGCTAATCAATGTCTTCAGGATCATTAGAAAATCACAGGTAGCTGAGTTTGATCAGGGTTGGAGCTAAAACTCTGCAGCGCATTGGACCTCCAAGGCAAGATTTGAGGAACCCTGCTTTAATGGCTCACGTTATTTTATTATATTTCAGTCAACTTTTACTTTTACTCCACTACATTTCCTAGTTAAAATGTATACTTTTACTCCAATACTTTTCCCCGAAGCATATTCGTTACTTACAACAAAATAGTCAGAAGTCAGAAGAACACGGACTGCAGGAAAGCAGGTTTGACGAATCAGTGGTCTGGCGTTTGCAAGTTAGACTCCTAAAAACACACTTGCTCATGTGCAAAAAAAAACGCGGATGATTCATTTTCCACTCAAGTCAAGTCTGGGGCGTGTGATACAGCATCGTCTGCGATAATAATATTGTAATTGTTGTTTTAATGATGTGCGATTTGACATTATCAAGTTAGGCTATATCACCAAATCACACACAGAGTGCACGCACGTTGATTTATTAGTCCATTAAAACTTAAAAATCCAGGCATTCTAAATTGTAGACGGCAAAAATGCTTCTGTATGCTTTTTATATTTATATAATTTAATATAGTTAACTTAATCTATATCACACAAAGAGTAAAATTTTTCTGCAAATATCAGCATGAACACATTTAATAATAATTGTATACAAGTTCATTAAAGCAATAAGTGACTTACATTTTAGACATAATATTGCTTGTTTTTGCTCAATTTTGCCAACGAAAACAGTTCCAAACAAAGATCACACAGCACTATTTTGCATCTCTGAGCAATGGACGGTGTTTACTTATTTAATGAATCAGCTTTTTGAACAAATCGGTTGAATAAATGATTCAGTGATTCACTCATTAACACAGTCAAATGCTTTGTTCCTGAATGAATCAGCCGTTTGAATGAATCGGTTGAATCTCAATGACTCACTGATTAACAGTCACTTGCTGGCACCTACTGGCGGTTTAATTTCACATTTCGACTATTTTTTTCATGTTTTAAATTATTTCAAATATCAGTATTCAACGTTTTATGTTAAAAACAAAACATTCGGCCTTTTTACATTAGGCCATTTATGCATCTGTAACTGCAGTTTAAATGCATCCCTGTCCCTTCTGAGATACATAAACTGTGTAAATAAATACATCTAAATGCTATTTCAGATGCAGATTCCAGAAATGTTTTCTTATGTTGGAATGAAAGACACTATGTACCGGATGAAGTGCTTCTTATTCTTACCCAAAAATACAAAATGGAAGAAAGAGTTAAAACTGAACACAATCTTGCTACTCAAGCTGTGTATGAACATTTAGGCCAATTTATTTGCTTCTTTTCCATTTTTGCATTTACTTGTACTTTTATTTTCAATACTTAAGTACGTTTAAGATTCAAAAATAAATACTTTTCATACTTGGGTACAATAAATATCACATACTTTTACTCAAGTAATATTCTAAACGGTGACTTCAATTTCTACCAAAGTCATTTTCTGGGAAGATATCTGTACTTTTACTTGAGTATGGCTTTCGGGTACTTTATACACCACTGAGTAAGAGTGATGATGAGAGACCGAATCTTACAGTTTGAAACATTCAGTTCTAAGCTTTGGCAATAACATCCACATTTCTTATCCAGAATTTGTATATTTTATTTATATGAAAAAATATCTCTCTGCTAATGCTGTAAATTATGCAGGGCAATGTCTCAGTATGATTCAAACCCATAACCCGTCGTTTTGAACTGTTCATTCAACGAACCAGCTCATAAGAGTCATTCGTTTTGGGGGACTACACTGGTTCATGCTGTATGTTTTTGGTTCACTAAAAAGAACCAGTCATTTGTTTGAACGAGTCACTTTGAATACTTTTGGAATACTCATTTCAACATACAATTTTGGACATACTAATTAAAAAAAATAAAAATACTATTTAGGACAGATAGCATGCGAAATGGGATGCAGCATACACTGTGTGTCTCTGATTGGCTAAAAATAATCAGTTCATAAGAGTAATTTGTTCATGAATCGGATTACACCGCTCGCGCTGTATGTTTTTGTTTCACTAAAAATAACTGCTCATAAGAGGCATTTGCTTGAATAAGACTGGTGGCGCGCCAGTTTGTTTTTGTATGCCGCCTGCAATTACAATTTAAGACATTATAGTCATTATTTCATTGTTTCTATTGCATCATTCAACAGACTTCAAAGTTTTGAACACCAGTGCATTTTTACAGTCTTGTGCCATGAGCCCTGCATTTTGAAGATTTTAGAGATTTTGATATTAAAGATTTTGAGACTGCTTTCTAATATGCACGCCCATTTCCGCCATGAAATAAAAAGATAATTGCGACTATTTTCTGACTTTTTTCTCAGAATTGAGTTTGAGTTTATTCTCACAATTAGACTTTGTTTCTTGTAGTTTTGAGAAAAAGTTACAAAACTGAAACACCAAATTGTGTGATATAAAGTTAAACTCACAATTCTGTTAAAAGTGGCAGAAATGCCACATATAAACTCTGAATTCAGACTTTTTTTTTTTATTTACATGTCATAACTCAACTTTTTTTCTCAGAAATTCTGGGTTTATATCTCTCAATTGTTTTTGCTTTTTTGTTTCCGCCACAAAATAAAAAAGATAATTGCAACTTTTTATGTCACAATTCTGACTTTTCTTCTCTGAAATAAGAGTTTCTATCTCGCTATTTTGAATTATAGTTAATAGTTATCTCACAACTCAGACATTTTTCTCAAAATTGCAAGAAAAAGTCAAAATTGTGAGATATAAACTCAGAATTGCAAGAAAAAAAGGCGCTTTCTTGAGCGCCCTTTTGAACTCAAGAAAGCCTCTTGTGCAAATGCTCCCTACTGCTGTGAAACTGTGTGACCTAAAAGGAGAATTTTATTTTGTTGGTAAGGATTTGCCCTTTGTGATTTAGGTTAGCACATGGGAGGATGATAAACAAGTGTGTGAACAGGTCACTGGAAATGTAGTGAGATGGTGGAATAATATCTAGCAGCACCTCCAGCAGCTCAGCTCACTTTCTAAAAGTCAGGTAAATGTCAGGGAACAATGGAAGAGCGGATTCACTGACATGAGCTTTATGTTCAGCTGAACGGATCCTTTAGCCCATGTCCTTTCTCTGATCACTCACTCCTGTCTGAAAATGCTGTTTTATTTATGAAGCAGATACAGTAATGTTTATGGGTCAACATTCCTGACAAATGGTTAAAGGCCAAACCCAATTTCTAACTTATGGAAGGCTGTTTCCGCCATGAGATAAAAGGCATTTGTGACTTTTTAAAACTTCAGAATTCAGAATTCTATCTTTCTTTATTTTTTTATTCCATGGCGGACATGAGCTTTCATACTAACTAGAACCTACCTATAGAAAATACTGGATGATGATGATATAGTTTAATGAATACCAGTCCCTAATGCTGCATTTTCACAGCAATGATCAAGTGATCTATAGCAATGTTGCTCCAGGACCAACAAAGATGTTGATTTAAGAACAACAACTTTTCTATAACACTCTTCATAGGCAGCATCTTATATTATCCCAACTCACACAAGGCACACAAGAGACTTCACCATCTTGGATGGCTTTTTTTCACTGTGATCATTAAAATGAATTATGGGATTGCTTTCTCTTTGAAGGAAACATGTAATGCTGCTGCCAAAAAAAATGTACAAAAGAAACCTTATGGAACAGCACGCCTTTGATGCCTTAAAATTCTGCCTACGTACAGGCTTTGTTATCAGACTGTATCACACTGGCAGGGGCCTGATTCACCAGCATGAGCTCCATTCTGCAATTGGATACATGAGCAGAATGGTACATGATGCGTTTCCACTGATCCTCACTGAGTGATGTTAGATGAAATATAAATAAGGGTCAAAGAGGAAACCCAAGCTGGGGTTCATCATGCTAGTGACTCAATCAGCTCTAATGGGGTTGAGTCGAGTAGCTTGGTATTACAAGCAGGTGTGTGTGTGTGTGTGTGTGTTTGGTGTTGAGAGTCAGCGGCTACATATCAGTCCCCTTGTGATCTTTGAATCAGAACGGCAGGATGGTTTTTAATTTTGTTTTATGCCCATTATTACCATTCCCACAGCCCATTCTTGGTTGTATTCTTTGAAATATTTTCTATATGTATAATAAAATTTTGTATTATTTTTTATTAATTTTGGTCATATACATATAACATACAGGCCTTTTTTTGTAAATTTAAAGTTGCACTAGAAATGTTTTTTTATATTCTTTAAATATTTTATTTAAATATATAATTTTGTTTTAATATAATTTCATACATGTACATTATGTCATACCCTTTGTCTTTTTAAATGTTTATTTAAAGGTGCACAATGGCAATTATAATTTTTTAAATTCCATTAATTCCATAATAAATTCCATTAGTGATTTATTTTTATGTTTAGATTGATACATTTTTCCAAGTAAAAGAGCAGTGCAATAGCGAGGACAAACTTACATAGTGCACCTTTAACGTTTATCAAAATGACCAAATCATATTAGTCACCAATTTTGTGATTTTCCTCATTTGTAAGTTGCTTTGGATAGAAGCATCTGCTGAAAGAAAGAACGAATGTAAATGTAAAACGCAACATTGCAAACCTCAATCGGAATAACATGAAAAGCGACATGAAAATCACAATTCATCTGGATTGTTTTCTTGCTACCATTGTTTTACTTGCCATTTAGGGTCATTTAGAGTTTATCTGAAATTGTTTACTGTGGAAAAACCACTGTACAGGAACTACAAGAAATAATAATACAGTGCTAAACAGACAAACAGTGAGTGTATGTATATGGATGGATGGATGGATGGACGGACGGATGGACGGACAGAGACAGACAGACAGACAGATAGACAGATAGATAGATAGACAGACAGACAGACAGATAGATAGACAGAGACAGACAGACCAGACACAGACAGATAGATAGACATAGAAGAAGACAGACAGACAGACAGACAGACACAGACACAGACAGACAGACAGAGACAGACAGACACAGACAGACAGACAGACAGACAGACAGAGAGACAGACAGACAGATAGACAGACAGACAGATAGATAGACAGACAGACAGACAGACAGACAGACAGATAGATAGATAGATAGATAGATAGATAGATAGATAGATAGATAGATAGATAGATAGATAGATAGATAGATAGCTGTGATGTTTTCTGCTCTTCTCACATATCAGTAAAGTTCATCTGAGTGTGAAGACAGCAAAATGCTTGGTCTTGTCTAGTTTGTCTCTGACATTCATGCTTCACATTGCTGTTTGAAGCCTCTGTCACCTCATGTGGAACCAACTGCATAACGGAGCATCAGACATTCACAGTAAGATATTAGATTGATTCTGAAATACAGATGTTGTTTATAACACACACTCTCTCTCCCCTGTCTCTTAGTATTGTATTGATTTATGTCCTCCATTTGGTTCTCATTTCCCTGTCCCCCTCATCTCAGCTCAGCATCATGGATTACATCCCCTCATTTACGTAGGGAACTGCCATATAGAGCACCATTGAGATGCAGAGGATGGCTTGACATTAGGATGATAATCCATACAGCACACTCCACTGTCAGACTCGGTTCCTTCCAGAGGCATTGTGGGAATGATTTGCCTGCTCAGCTTGTCGGATTCAGTTCTATCTGCCGGAAAGCATAGTAATGAGGAATTTACATACACAGGGTAACCTGTCCTTTCTGCATGCCAATAGTCCTGCATTGAGCAGGAGGAAACATTGCAAGGTTGCTCGCTGCATGTATATGCTATTAAAGTGATTAACAATGATCTTATTCTTAATCTGCAGTGCATGGCATAATAACTGGGTTTATTTCAGTCATCAGCTCTGTCATCATGGATGACAAGATTTTTTTTCTTCACTTTGATACAATGTGACGTATTTGGGATTTCTCTCAACTGATCACAAGGGGTCAGTTGAGAGAAAGGAATTGTGAAAGGAGTTGTGTAATTTAATGTCTGTTTTTTTGTAAGGTCTTGTGGGCATGTACAAAAAGGAAAATGGCTCCCAAACTCTGGAATAGACTTCCTGATAACGTTCGGGGTTCAGACACACTCTCTCTGTTTAAATCTAGATTAAAGACACATCTCTTTGGCCAAGCATTCAAATAATGCATCTCATAATCTTGTACTGCAGTTATATCTGATCAAATGCACATTATTATTCTTTAGTTTTGGTTAAACAAATCAATTTTGCTTGGTTGGAACAGCAGCTACAGTAATTATGTCTCTATTTGTTTCTCTGTTTTTGCCACTGGATTTACACAAGCTTCAGTCTGGATCCAGAACACCTGAGAAGAGATGATGCAAACCCCTCAGAACACCTCTGATGATACCAACCCTGAAACAACATACAGAACTACCACATTTTGCTATAAGTTTGATTGCATCATATAATAATTGCTGTTAATAGTGTTCATCGTCTGTTTTATTACATCTTTAATTTCTTTTTCTGTACATTTCTGCCATATGTACATTAATTGACAGTCACCACTGATAAGCTACCACTAAATATTGAAGAAACTTAATTTGCAGTAAAGTTGCTTTGCAATGATTTGTATCGTGAAAAGCGCTGTACAAATTAACTTGACTTGAAAATATGTCAAATAAAAATGTAAGCGGACATTATTTAATATCATTTTTCCTTTTTCAACCAGAAAAGGCACTTAAGAATAAAACCACATGTAGACATAATATGCACATTAACAAATTTTTATTTTTAGGTTTATTATTCGTATGACTTATTTTGCTTGAAGAGCGACTGAAATTTTAAATCCCTATTGACTTTCACAAACACATGTTCAAAAGAATGTTTTCAAAAAAAAAAGATGTCTCACTAAGGCTGCATTTATTTAATTAAAAACAGTAAAAACAGTAATATTGTGAAATATTATTGCAATTTTAAATAACTTTTCTATTTGAATATATTTTAAAATCTAATTTATTAGTTAATATAAAATAATCTTGTATGAAAAAGTGCAAATGCAAAATCTAAACATATAATTAAACAAGCAGGTAGAAATTAAGGATGAATGTCTCCCATCCTTTCATGTTGTACTTTGTTTGCACTTCAGCAACTCATCTCATGGCATTTTTTCTTGAAATATCCAAGTCTGATTGACAGCATCTCATTGTAAAACTCCCCTGCACCTGTGGCCTTCAGCTAATGTCTTAAATAAAACACTTTCAGAAAATGTGTGGAAAGATGACACAACTGAATGAATTTAATGTGCCCTGAAGAGAGGCATATTCTCTCAGGGTTGAGAGAATATACATGCTGCATGCCGATGTCCTGTGCACGTGATTCGGTTTAGCAGACATGGAAGATTTCATGATGCATATTTAATTGGACTGTTTTACCTTGATGCATTTTTTAAATTCCATTTGGCACTGGTCCTACATAGAGCCATGAGATCTACCTCGAATAACCTTCATCACTTTAGAGAGAAAGAAAACAAGAGACTGCAACAACACAGTTCTTTTTTTCATGAAAATAATGCAGTGCTACTGTAAGTCAATTGAACATTTAGATTTTTCCTGTCCTCTTTTCTCTGTAAGAAAAAACATGTGAGTGGATTAAGTCAGAGGTAACTGAAACGGAATCATTTATCATTTAAACATTTAAACAGAATCACATACACAGAACATCGGCATGCAACATGTATATTCAGAGACATACAGTACATCCTTGCGCAGTCTATTTTTACATTTTCTCTCATTAATAGTACATTAGACCCAAATGGAACAACTAAAACATATCGGAATGCAAATAGTGTTTTATTTCAAGATTCATCTTCAAAATGAATTTTGAAAGTGAATTTTAGACAAAGCCTTGATTGTTAAAAATAGTTTGAAAGTTAGTTTTAAAGGAAGAGTTCACCCCAGGATGAAAATTTGCTGAAAATGTGTTCACCCTCAGGCCATTTAAGATGTAGATGAGTTTGTTTCTTAATTGGAACAGATTTGGAGACATTTACATCATTACATCACTTGCTCCCCAATGGATCCTCTGCAGTGAATGGGTGCCGTCAGAATGAGAGTTCAAATAGCTGATTAAACATCACAATAATCTACAAGCAATCCACATGACTTCTGTCATCAATGTCTTGTGAAGCAAAAAGCAGCATGTTTGTAAGAAACAAACTCATCATTAAGACGTTTTAACTTTAAACTGCTCATGGTCAAAACAGGAGTCCATAATCCATAATAACGCTCCCTCCAGTGAACTTTGCACTGTTTTTGCTTGTAAACTGTGCATGCTTGATTTGTGCATATTTCTCTCCTGATTCAGATCAGTTGAGATGACTTTTTCACTGAAGGAAAATGTGTTATGGTTTATGGACTAGTATTTTGGCCAGAAGGAATGGTTTAAAGTTAAAACGCCTTAGTGATGGATTCGTTTCTTACAAACACACAGCTTTTCGCATGTAAGAAAAGACGGTGGACTGGAGTCGTGGAATCTGATTTCAGCCAACTCATATCACAAATCCAGCTCCAAAGGGGAGTTACATTAGGCTGATTGCCAGTTAACAATATGCATCAACTATAAGAGGTCTAAAGAGTTGTTACCAAATTGTGCAGATGTAACAACTATGTGAAGCTGAAATTCTCTACCACTAGATTCCTACACCTACAGGATTTCTGTGCCCTACATTTCTGACAGTAATCGTTTTGTAACGGGATGCTCACAGATGATCCTAATGAAAATTTAAGCTTAATAAGAGAAATAAGTGCAGGCGAGCAGTTGTGTTGACATTCATGTGTATAATCTGCCAACGAGATACCTTGAATGACAAAATATAGGATTAAGGGATGGAAATGGTCTGAGATGCATGTGGGCCCTGCGGGAAAACATCTACTCCGTGTTTTTAAGGCTTATAGAACATGGTTAAATATCATCCGTACCATATGCAATATTCTCCAGTATATATACGTTTCTTCTCAGTTGCTATGGGGACATGCATTTTTATTATGCCACGTATAAAGGTGCATAAAGGTTGTCAGGTTTTTGTGAAGTTTCCTTCTTTCAGCTTGAGAGGCAGGCAGCAAGTCTGAACATAAATTCACATCCTCTACGTAGAAAATTGTTCTTTAGAAACTAGTTGATTTTACATCTTTAGCTTAAAATATGGTAACACCACTAACACTTACAGTAGAAAATGTAATTTACATATCAAATCAAATCTGTTTTGAATGAACACTTTATTTAATAGATACATTGTTATGCAAGCAATATTAAATGCATTCATATGTGGCATTTCCATGCAAATGGATTGTGCTGGTATTAGATTAATTATTTGTTGTGGTCACTATATTTAGCACGTGTCCCATTTCCATCTTCAGAGCTTCTGAACATGGAAAGGGTTTGGCAATATTCATTGCTGAAAGTGTTGAATAAATACAAAGAGAACAAATTAAAAGGGGAATGTGTTTTTCTTCAGGGGGATGTTTGAGAAAAGTACGTCAGAGCTAAAATATGCACATTAAAATCTAGGCCAAAATTCTAGGAAAAGGAATATGTTTTATTTTCACTTCTCAAATAGCAGAATATTTTGGTTTGTTTTGACACACTTTTGCAGACTGTTCTTCCAAGCACTACATTCTTCATCTTTTATCTGATTCCCTGGGCTTTGTGATGTATCCCAGGCTAACAAGGAACATTCTCTGAACTTTTGCTAACGTTCTTTCAAAGTTATGAACAAACTTTCTTCCAGTAACGTTAATCGAATGTTTGCTTAAAGTTATCTGGTCTTTAATAATGTTCTCAAAAAGTTAGCACAAAAATGTTATTTATGCATCATTAATTGAATGTTTTTCTTCTAAAACATTGTAGTTGAATGTTCGTCTTACATTTTCTAAATGTTACTACTCGTTTCAAAACGTTCTGGAATGTTCAAAAGAACACTGTAAAATATGACCGTGAATTTAACGGTAAAAGACTGTAAAAATGCTACAGTTAAAAACCTGTTAAATGGTTAACGGTAAATTCCCCTACTATACGGTGAAAAACTGTATTGGACATTACATGTAATTTTACGGTAGTATACCGTTTTTGGAAGTGGAAAAAGACAGTATAATTTACAGTGAATATCCGTAAATTGACATTCCCAGAATTCCCTGCGTTACATTTCAAATTTGATGTTTTTTTGTTGAAATAACTATGTTTCTTCTTAGTTTTTTCTTATGAGTTTTTTTGTATATTAGGGTTGTGTGTTACACCTAATGTTGTTAAATTAATGTTTATTGCATTATTTCAGTTTCATGTGTGTTACCATGATGGTGTTTAGTGTCTGTGTTAATGACGCTGTGCACCTTCTATACATGTTTAAAAACTGCTGTTTGTGATGGGCTTTGGTTCATCATGTGACTTTCTCATCACCACCTGCATTTGGTGGTTATCAGTGTATTACAAAGGTACAAAACAGATTTCAGTACTTCAATAGGTTGGTATATTAACATTATATCAGTTAGTGAAATTACGGTATTAGTACGGTTAGAAAACCTAAAATGTTGCTATCGTATTTTTTACGGTAAAATTCCGGCAACCACCGTAAATTTTACGGAATAAATTTTTTACAGTGTAACATTCCTGTAATGTTTGCAAAATGATAAAACAGAATGTTCCCTATACATTTGTATAACCATGAAAACATGTTTTTAACACATTTAATAGAAACAGCTGGACATTTTGAATGTTCAGAGAACATTTAGAAATAACATTTTCATAACTCAATGGGAATGTTAGCAAACTTTGTAATTTTATTAGTCTGTGATGTGGGAGTGTTCCTTCAACTCAGCACTTTTATGTCCAGGAGTTATTTAAAAACATATTATTAATAATTTTTGATATTACAAGTACCTGCAAACTCACACCCCCTGGTTTTAGGAGTTGACTTGATGGCCAACTCAATCACCAGCATGCGTTTTGAAAACAATTGGTCAAGGATTGGCTGGTTAACCTGACTCAGCTAACCCAGCTGGTGGATAATTACACCTTCTGGAGGCAAAAGTAATAATACTTAACATACTAAATGAATCAGTATGCACTTGCCGTCAAATATTGCTTGCACAAACTCCTACAGGTTATACAGTAATATATATATATATAATATCTATATATATATATATAGATATACTCACTGTATATACTGTATATATATATATATATATATATATCATTTAATTTGTTTCCTTTTCATGAATCTGCTAGGCCAGCTTGACAAATGCATGATTTGCATGGATAAAAACTACAAGTGGAGAAAGAGGGAGTCTTGTTTGAACTGACAGAGAGAGATTTAATGTCAACATATAGGTTATCAGGTCATTATTTGCCCGTTTCATTTGTATAATGTGCTTTATAGTGACTCATCAGCAGGAATATAAATAGACGGTTAAGCCTCATGGTTGTTTGTTTTGTATTCTTGAATGTGCTATTGTTGTTGTCATCAAGAATCAAAATTACACCTTCTTTTCCTTTCACAGTTTTTGTGTTCTATTATTCCAATCAAGGCTTTATTATTCAAACCAAATATGTATGGAGGGGGACAAGTTACAGCTTGTTGGTACAGCTTTGAGTGAAATGCCAAATGGTAAAGTGATTGAAATATGCCAGCAAGGTAATGGTTGTGATAGCACACGTTCAGAAGATTTCATAAATGCACGGAATACCTGAAAGTCATTAGAAAAAAGTGCAGCATACAACCAAAGACTGATACAACCTTCCATTTCCAGTGTGACAGACAGGAAATTATATCAGCTGTGATATCTTCCAGAACTATTTGATCAGACTGCTAAATGTCAGGGCAAAATAACTGGAAGTCACTCACAATGTGTTGAGGTCATGTGACAACAATGTAGCATTCTACTGTTTGAAACATAGCTGTTTTATGCAGAGCTTGCATTAATGCATTTATACTGCAATTAGAAGTGCATAAATAGGCGAATATTATGAGATTAATGTTTAAATCTAAAATGTTTAATATAGAAATATGAAACTATAGGAAAATATATTCAATAGGCCTACATTTAAACATGGAATATTATATTGAAATCATTAAATAAATTATATTGAGTCATTAAATCATTCATTCAACCGTTCAAAAATGAATTCAAATCGCTATTTCATTCAGTGACAGCGAACGAAGCATGACTTGTATTTATGAATGGTTCATTGAGTCATTCACTCAAAAGATTTGTTCAGAAACGCTGATTTATTTCGTGAAAACCCCGCTGCGTGTTGATTCAACTGCTTCGGCTTTGTTTGGAGCTATTTTCACATAGTAAAACAGACTATATTGTGTCTAAAATGTAAGTACTCACTTAATATTAACTATTGTTATGTTTATTGAAGTGCTGTGTAAAATCTAAATCATAACTCTGTTATCTTCAAACCATACCAACACACGTTTACTTCTTAACATGAACTTTTGCATCAGGAACTATAGTCTGTATGTTCTTAGTGACTATATCCAATCATGACCATCATAAAGCAGTATTCTGCACTTCTGTCTGTACCTCTGGCTCCCTGTTTGAAGTGTCATGCAGAGGGGGATGAAAAACGCCGCCAGGAGACAGAACAGATCTTCTCTTTTAATAGCGCTTCCCTTGCTCATCATTAAATGACTTCTCTCTCTCTCATTCTCCAGAGGTGCCCTGGCTGTCTCTGGGTCTGCTGACATGAGGGGTGAAATTAAAGAGAAAGAAAACCAAGGACAGCACCCCCGAGCCACGCTGCCTTTTATCCTCCAGAGAGCCAGGGTGTCATCAGCAGTTTAATTTAAGGCCTGAGTCCACACCAATCAGCATGCGTGTTGTGTCTCAGAGGACATGGATGGTTTGTGATGAAAGAGAAGTCCAGTGTGTTAAAGACCTTAACAGTAAAATCAATACGTATAAATTAATCTGCACAATACGTAATTCAACCAGTGTTATCGATTTCATACATTGACACCTTATTATTTCTCACATGAACAATTAAAAGCTCATTGAATTTGTATTTAGAGACATTTATTTAGATTAATATTTGGTGCATTCAAGGTTTTATTTGTAACTGAACCCCATGACCTTGCTAGTGGCATTGAGAAAGGACCTTACCATATTTGACAGTATCTTGTAATTAGTGGGCAGACACACATTCATTAAATTTGTATTTTGCACAAAGCCTCTGATGATGTATAGTTTTGCAGTTTAACAAATGCAATAAAGCATGTTGCTGCGCACATAATCTGATCATCATCATCAAGTGGGACAGCTAAAAAGATTGAGAAACATAAACTTCATTATTAACACAAACAAACAGCATTTGATAATGCTAAAAAATAGACATCCTGTGTTGGACATATTGTCATAAACTTCATATTTGAATGTACATGAACTACTTATCTGTTGCACGTTATATAGTGTCCAATTTAGATTTATTCTGATGCACATACAAACTGGGACTGGTTGTCACTTTTTACTTCAGTGAGTATTTCTAAGGGTTGGTTTATTTTTTCAAGTCTGTCTGCATAGACACAGTCTATTTTAGGCATTTTAGATCAAATTAAAAGAATTATAAAACACAAAACAACATGAAACGGCACAAAATGTAACATACCAAAATATCAAAGCATTATTTTTATAGTATTATTATTTTTTTTAAATATGCATTTTTAAAAATATGCAATAAACAAAACCACTGCTAGAGAACAGAAAGTTCAACCTGAAACGGGTCTCTCCTACCACTAGAAATATATTGTACATAAATAAGGTGTTATTCCCTTCCATCTTCAATAAATGGCACAAAAATATTTTTCTTAATGTATTTTCAGAGTTTAGGAAATCTGACCCCTGATTTCACGCTTATAACAGAGTGAGACTCTCTCTTGCTCTTACCTTGACTTCTTACCCGAGTTCATTTGAAAGTGTCCAACACACATGTGGTTGCCATGGACACATGAATATGGAGTTGAAGGGAAGCATCACTGCACACATGAATCACACAGGAAATTGGCCAAATGGTCACAGCTGATTTAAACGGTAGCATCTGTATTGATCTGGTTGTATCTGTATTCAGCCTGCAGATCAGGAATAATTACAGAGAGCTGCTTAACAAGAGATAAACAAGGACAAACTGACCCTCTGGACCCCAAGAGGCAGTTCAAAGGGAAGTGAACATTAAGGACACTTTTGATCGTCGCTTAAAAGAACATTGGGTAGTTTGTTTCTCCTTCTCATGTCTTGTAATGGTAACTGTAGTTTTCTGCGTAAGCAATTTCATTTGGTTTTGGTATCTTGGTTTTAGAGATATTGGAGGATTGAGTCACTAAACTCAGTCTAATAGCTATCAGATATGAAAGGGGTCATATGATGCGATTTCACTTTTTCCTTTCTCTTTGGAGTGTTACAAGCTCTTGGTGCATAAAGAAGATCTGTAAATTTGCAAAGACTGAAGTCTCAATTCCAAAGAGATATTCTTTATAAAATTAAGAGTCAGCCACACCTACCTAAAACGGCTCGTTTGAACACGCCCCAACATATCTACCTCACTATGTGGGAAGATTTGCATAACGCCGCCCAAATGTTCACGCAAAGAAAGAAGGCGTAACTTTTATTATCGCTGTAGTATTGTAGCCGTCGCGGCAATGTCCTGAACGACGCGGTTTTGTGTGTTTCGTTGTGAAAGCGGAATTACTTTGTTTGGTCTTCCAAAAGAGGGCGATATCCGCTTCATCATGCCTAGAGATGATCCGTGCTGGTCGCTGAAGAAATAAATCAACTTCGCGCTGTGGGTCGCCGGATCGACTTTCACCGTTTTTACCATTTCACCGCTCCTTGCGGACGATGTTCTCGACCCCGCCGCCCAGACTCACTAGGCCGGTTCAGCCCCACACTAAGTCGGGGCTTTAGCCTCACGCTAGGCTCTGTGCTTTTCGTTGTGAAAGTGAAATACGTTGTTGACCTTACAAAAAGAGGACGATATGGCTTCGTCGGCCTAGAGTGGATCTGTGCTGGTCGATGAGAAAATAAATCAGCTCGCGGCTGTGGATAGCCGGAAATTATGGAGGACTGTTTACGATCATGGGAGAGTCACGTAGACTATAAAATGCGCAGTTCTGACTCACAGTCAAGTACGTTTTCTTTTACAGTGCCACTGATGATTCAAACTGTTGAGTTTGGGCGTGTAAGTAGCGCTTGTTGTTTGTCAGTCTCTGATCACAAAAGGCAGAGACAGGGTTTTATGTTACGCGGCACGATGCAATGCACGCAACGCGGGTATTTTAAAAAGACAGTAGAAGTCATTATAATCAGTAATTATGCCCCACTGGATGCAACAAATGCCTCAAATAATGGGTTTTAATGTTTTTGTCTCAACGCTCCGGCCGGACAGGGCATCACAACAATATGGTGAGGGGGCGTAACATTTCCGTCACATGCTTTAGGTATTCGGCCAATCACAACGTACTGTATAGCTGGCCAATCAGAGCACACCTCGCTTTTTCAGACCGATGAGTTTTGTAAAAATCTGCGCGTTTCAAAAAGGCGAGGCATAGAGGAGAACCAATAATGTACACTATGTGGAAAATAATGTGTTTTTTAACTTTAAACCACATAAACACATTTCATTACACCAAATACACAAAATAATGTTCTTTTTAGCAGCATCATATGACCCCTTTAATGAAATAACCTTTTTGGGAGCAGATGAATGAAAGCTTTAGCTCATTAACTTATTTATGCCACAAGGTGGCGCTGGAGTTCAAAGAATAAATCACATCATTCACTCACACAGTATGTTTTTGTTATTGAGCACAAATTTATGATTTAATATGTTTCAATATTAAATGCAAATAAGGGCTATACACATATCTTTTGACAAAGTAACCATTTAAGGTTTATTTTTTATGTTATGTTAAAATAGGCCTACTTCCTCTTATCTTTAAGAGAAAACTATTAGTAAGACAAATATCAGATGGGTCAGAAAATCTGAAAATCATTTGGCAGTTTTTTTGATGTGGCACAAAAAGTACAGGGCATCACGTAACTTCTTGCTTGAGTGATATAAGTGAGGTCAGTTTGGGGAATGTTTTCGTAAAGCTCAGAATGGCTTTGAGAACTGTGACGATTTGTAATATTGTGTTCTCTTTGGCAGCAGGTTAAACTCCTTTAATAGGATTTATGTCATTAGCAAAATGTCTTAAACATGATCATTCTGGCGCTTAAAGGGATCATTTAGCATGCAAGCTTTTTTTTTTTTTAACCCCATCCAGTATTATGATATGTGCTAAACCTCTTTGAGTTCTCACACTACAGAATGCAACAGAAAATCAAGACCTTGCAATAACTTTGGAATATGCATAAAGTGTAATTAAATGTACCTTTAGTTGCCATCCTTTCTGCTTACATTCAAGTTTCAGATCTGAAAGTAACAATAACAATCTAAACCCAAAGTGCAGATATTAAAGGTTAACATTTTTAATAAGAAAAACATAATATGTAAATCTTTGAAGTAGTTAGAAATTAGTTTAGATAGACTACAGCCCCCCCCACTGCCCTTTTTTTTAGCATTTTAATACAGTTAGATTGTTTTGTGTGTATTGTTTTGTGTGTGTGTGTGTGTGATATATATATAAAGTACATATGTAGCTATTGCAGGTGACTTATCATAATGCTATTTTAATAGAATTATTATTAAGTAGTTTATACGATATTAGATTAAAAAATATTATTTAGTGACATTCTGACCTTTTATTAGAAATTTGGATTTGACAAATTTTAACATAAAAATTACAATGTTTCATTTTTCAACATTTTACTTAGAAATGAATGCAAGACTTAAATTCTGTCTTGATCTCTATATAATATAATATAGTTTAGTAATACAGTATATAGTATAATAAATATGTAGTGCATTCAGCATTTTACTGTAATATATTTTCAAAAATACATTTGAGTATTCTGACATTTTAATACCATATACTGTTCCCATTCTTCATATATTTTAGCTTTTCAGCTAAGCAATCAAAACACTCCTTTGAACTCTATTCTAATGTGTTTCATCTCTTTTTCCCTCTGTCAGTCTGGGTTTTCTTCAAATCGCACTCTCATTTAGAGTTTTTCTGTGGTTCAGTTTGTGCCTCCTGGGAAAAACACAAAATGTGTTTGTAAAAGTGTCCATGTCTGTGTGATTCATTCCGTTTTCCCTGGAGGCTTTTTTTCTGTTTCCATGCTGCCATCAGGCTCTCAAACAGGAGTGATTGTTTCTCTTTCTGCCTCAGCATTAATTTAACTGTGTTGTGTTCTCTCACCGCTAATTAAACTTCTTCTTGGCTTCTGTGGGTCTGATCTAGCTTACATTATGCTGTGGGGTAGCTGACAGGTCTGAACGGGGCGACCTGGACATGTGACAGATACAGGACAGCCGCTGCCGTCTAATGATCTGCTGGCACGCAATGTGGTCACTAACTAGGCTAAATTAGCAGGTTGCATGCAAAAAGTGTTGAGTTTGAGCCAAATCGACGAATAGCATTTTTTTCTTCTTGCTTTTCAAGCACTTTCTTTCCCCTGGGAGGCACAGAATCAGATAATCTCATTAGTCTAAACAAAACATTTCAGAGAATGTCAAAATCTTTGGCCACAGATTTTCACAGAGGCTTAAAGCTATACAATATGTGCCTTGCAGTGTTTCAAATGTATAAACCAACTGAATCTGTGACCATCTGAAAGCTCAAATCTGTGGTCCAGTCTTAGTTTATATTGATAATGTTATATATTCGTTGTGTTTACCGGTATGTATATTGATTTAGCATTAGAAAACAGAATACCAAATATGAAGTGGCATTTTCAAAAATGTTTTTGCTTTTAACCATTTCTGAATTTTAACATTACCTTTAAGGTTAAAGACAGAGAGAGCGAAGTTTGTTCCAAAACAGACCAGTTCAAATATACCTTTCAAATTCAAATTCAAATAAAAAAAAAAAAAAAATTTTTTTTTGCAGTCAGATGGTGCAATAATGTGTTTTCCATCTTAAAACTGCATGCCTACCTTATAGTGACCTCTAAAGGTCAGCATTTAATGTCAAAGAGGGTCATGCCCAAGGTCAGAGTTTAACTAACAAAGTGTGACTTGCTCAAAAGACATTCCACTGGCTAGAAAGGTCAGTGACAAAGGCTGAAGGTCATGGTCTTCCCTGAAATAAATTATTAAAAGATTGCACTTGAGTGAATGCTGTTTATCTGGCAGAGAATTTATGTGCATTGAAATATTCTGTATATGTTGAATAGATATTCTGAAAATTAGTAAGCAATTTTAAATTTCAAACTTTGATATTCAAATATTCATTGTTAAAAGCAGTTGACTATGCATACAGTTTGACCTTAATCTATCTATCTATCTATCTATCTATCTATCTATCTATCTATCTATCTACTATCTATTATCATGATCTATCTATCTATCTATCTATCTATCTCTCTACCAATCTATCTATCTATCTATCTATCTATCTATCTATCTATCAAATAAATAAATAAAACATGAATCAATCAGTCAGTCAATAAATATATATCAGGCTCTTCAAAGATAACAACATTGATAAAGAAACAAACATGTCTAAAGAATGTAAAATTACATGACAATTTATGGGCATCATTTTAGTACAAATTTAATTAAAGATAGAACGTTTCTGTTTTTTTGCTTCTAAATAAAATATAAATAGACTTGGTCCTACTTTATATTAAGTGGCCTTAACTACTATGTTCCTACATCTAAAAATAAGTACAATGTACTTATTGTGTTCATATTGTATTGTCAAAACACTTTTGCTGCTATTGAGGTGGGATATGGGTAAGGTTAGGGACAGGTTTGGTGGTATGGGTAGGTTTAAGGGTGGGTTAAGGTGTAAGTAAGGGATGGGTCAACAGTGTAATTATAAATGTAGTTACAGAAATTAATTGCAGATGTAATTACATGAAGGCATTTTTAAATTATAAGTACAATGTAAAAACATGTACACAATAATTGCATTGTAATTCAAATTTAAATGTAAGTACATAGTAGTTAAGGCTACTTAATATAAAGTGGGACCAAAGACTTTACATTTGCAATGAAGAGACTATTAAATCTTGATACCGATGTAATGCTATATTAAACCCACAGAGGGCTCATGTGTTCAAATATTAAAAGTTTGGATCTTGTAAAACACCAATAACAGATCCTTAAGCTCAGTAGCATTTTAATTCATACTTGCAAATTACATGAAAAATATGAAACATTACAGTTATATTACCAAATGCTCGTACCTCCCTAAGCATGAAGGACAGAATATTTCTGAGTTTACAATGCAGGTAGAATCCTTTAAGTCTTAAGACACTCTTTCCCCATAATATTGTCTTCTTTGAATGACTTATACTTACGTCTTGTGTTTTCCGAAGGAGTTCTGCCTTAAATGGGTCTATTTAGTTGTGTAGTTCATGGCCTCAGCTCAGGATTATTAAAGTGGCTGAAACTCCTCTAAACAAAACATAAAGAGACATGCTGGCAGCCGATCAAAACCCGTGACTGTATAACAAAACGTTTACAGCGTTTACAGCATATTAAACTGGAGAGAGGAGCACTAATAAGGCTTCAGTTATAATGGAGACGAGAAAACATTCCTGCATAGAGGAGTCTCGGTGGGGAGGTTCAGGCTCCTGTGTCGTCTGGTCTGTTTCATGCTGTCGGATGTGCCTCTTCTTCAGCCTGTAGGCATGTGACCTTTGACCTATCCTCAAAACTGCTGCCATGTGACAGAGATACAGACCTTGTTTCCAAGGACATTTTTCAGGAATCATTTGGGAAATCAAATCATTAGAGTTCCAACATACACTTAATAATAATAATAGTACACTACTGTTCAAAAGTTTGCAGTTGGTAAGATTTTAAAATGTTTTTGAAAGAAGTCTCACCAAGGCTGCATTTATGTAATCTAAAATACAGTAAAATAGTGAAATATTATTACAGTTTATCATGACAGTTATTACAGTGTTTTCTATTTGAATGTATTTTAAAATGAAATGTATTCCTGTGATAAAAAGCTGAATTTTCAGCATCATTACTACAGTCTTCAATGTGACATGATCCTTCAGAAATCGTTCTATATATAGGATGATTTGCTGCTCAAGAAACATTTCCTATTATTATCAATGCTGACAACAGTTATGCTGCTTTTTATTTTTGTGGAAAGTGTGATACAATTTTTTTTCAGGATTCTTTGATGAATAGCATTTTTTGAAATAGAAATCTTTTGTAACATTATAAACCGACTCCTTAAAAGTGATTGAGCTGAATCTATGTGACTATGTATTTAATTCCAGTCATCTCTCTCCATCATAACAACACATAGCCAGCGTGTCCTTCCTGTAACCGGAACATTATCCAGACATCGACTGACACCATTCCAAACCTTTCCCTGTTTTAAAATGCATCTCATTTGTTGCCATGGAAAGGAAATTACATTCATTCTTTCAAATATGGCTCTGTTTCAAAACACTTCCTGTCAGTGTAAAAGAGCCAACAGCACATTCTGTCTTTTATTTGCTTCCACACCAGGAGCAGAGAACTGCTGTATGAGAGGTTTCCCCTGTGTAAAAACCCAATGTCAGAGACCATGCAGCGTTATAGTGAGGGCTGCTCTGGGGACCAGGTGGAAAATCCTTCATGAGCCAAAGTATCTTTATGAAGAGTCTGAGAGTCTCATCTTATTCCAGGAAATAGAGGTTTGCTGCTTTTGTGCTTCATAGTGTTTGGCATGTTCATGAGTTGGCAGGGGCGCGGGAAGATGCTTTCGGGTTGGGGGTGCTGTGTGGGTCCATGTTGGGGGGGGGGTGGGGGGGGGGGGGGGGGGGGCTAGCATCCAACGTGTCAGGAGGATTAGGCTAATCATCCCATATAGAAAACATCACAAATAAAATTAATCATGTTTGTAAAGATAAACATGGGTTTATTATAGCCCACTTACAATTTATATTTCAGAGAACATTACAAATAAATTATTAAATGCTAAAAATGAATAAATTTAAATGAACAAACCTGACGTTGCATTTGCAACCATGTGAAAACGGGGTGCTGCAGCCCCCTCAGCACCCCTACTTCCCGCGTCCCTGTGAGTTGGAAACCCTTAGTCGATAATTCATAAAGTGTTACAAAAATAAAACTTTAATTAGAAATATTATAAATTCATTAAAACATTTACCATATTTCCAAAGAATGAATATTAAGCAGCACAACTGTTTTTTTTAAACATTGATAAGAATAAGAGAACAAGAAAATATCAGCATATTATAATGATTTCTGAAGGATCATGTGACACTGAAGACTGGAGTAATGATGCTGAAAATTCAGCTTTCCATCACAGGAGTAAATTACATTTGAAAATATATTCACATAGAAAACAGTTCTTTTAAACTGTAATAATATTTCACACTATTACTGTTTTACTGTTTAAAAACAAAACAAAAAAAACAGCTCTTATAAGCATATATGCTTATTATAACAGAGGACCTACAACATAAAAAAGACGTTCTTAAGGAAAAATATCTTTCTGAGATTTGCATGGATTAAACTCTCTGAGGTGTGTGTGACGTGCAAAAGAAAAGCCCGTCTCTCACTGCTGTGTTTCCTTCATTAGTTCAGCCTGAGTGAGACTGAAACGGCACAACTGAGTGATAGTGTGACATTTTACAGAGATGTGAGAAATGTGAGAACTTTTCGAAATGCTTAATTTTGAGATACAGTATTTTTTCTACAGTTTGTAGATTTACTAAAATGAGGATCTCAAGCTTTGCTGTTATGCAGTGTGGCTAAAAGTGGAAACTTAATATAACATTTTCACCTTTTCACACTCAATCTTAAAACTGTGGGGAGTAATTCCATTCAGCACAACTTTTATGGCTGTATTTTCGCAATTATCTGAAGTCCTTTTTTGTCTTGTTTTCTTCCTCCTCTTCTTAGAGGCAATCTTAGAAACCCTGTGGAGAATGAACATTATGTACGTTGTAACACATGGCCTTACTTGAAATGAAAGTTATGCAGCAGGACACAATATATCCCAGCTCTCCCACTAAGATTTTGCCAGTTTACAGTGATTCCAGTTACATAAGTGAATGCTTACTTTGAAATTATACATGGCAAATTACAGTGTTTTAAAGTCTGTATGTGCAGTAGTAAATGTGTCATCATATATCTATATATCTTTACAAATCTATCTATCAGTCAGTCTGTCTGTCTGTCTGTAGGTTCTCTGATGTCACGTTTACTACATACAGTGATGCAACTGCTACACCCTAAGTAGAAATGTCATGATAACACACTGTTTGACTGAGTGCTAGTAATTTACCTAATGGCATATCACAGACTCCAGAGTTGTGTTTACCTCAGGTTAAAACGTTTCCCCTCGAGTACAAACTACAAGGTGGATGACTTAAGCTGCAATGTTTTTGCCTAAGGCATGAGCTTTACAGGTCTTCTTGGAAATTTCCAGTGGTTTCCAGTCGAGTCAGAGAACAGGTCTCTTTTTTAGAGACAAAACGTGCATTTCTCTCCCGGTAGAGGTGGGGTTGCATACAGAGATAAATAAATTACTGTTCAAAAGTTTGGAATCATTATGTCTTCAGTGTCACTTGATGGTTTATGCCTTCAGTGCCGCTTGATCCTTCAGAAATCATTCTAATATGCTGATTTGCTGCTCAAGAAATATTTCTTATTATTATCAATGTTGAAAACAGTTGTGCTGCCTAATATTTTTGTGGAAAACGTGATATATATATATTTTTTCAAGATTCTTTGATGAACAGAAAGTTCAAAAGAACAGCATTTATTTGCAATAAACATATTTTGTAACATTATTATTTTCTTTACTGTCACTTTTGATCAATAAATGCATCCTTGCTGAATAAAAGTATTTGTATTTTTTTTTAGCAGCATATATATATATTATTAAGCAGCACAGCTGTTTTCAAAACTGATAATGATAAGAAATGCTTCTTGAGCAACAAAATAACATATTAGAATGATTTCTGAAGGATCATGTGATACTGAAGAATGGAGTAATGATGGTGAAAATTCCAAACTTTTGACCAGTAGTAGTGTATCACCTTAGCACATATAACCGTGGACCAATGAAACATAATTAACTAAGCAACAAGCTAGCACTTAAGTAACACAGTGATGCAGCATGAAGGAAGAGGCTGATGAATTCAGTGTTTAGCGGTGGGACTATCTGTTTTTCTAACCAATGACAGACAGTGGAAGTGTTCAGGAAACCTGTTTGAAAACAGTCAACAGCTGATTTTGGAATATCTTTATTTGGCTGAAATAGAAAAAGTAGGATAGTATGCTATTCCGAATTAAGCCATTCTTTTTGCAATTCCATTTGCTACATAGTGGCGCCGGGAAATTTAGAGACAGTAATTTTAACGAAAAGAATAAGCTAAAGCGCACGGCATGGGTGCACTTAGGGCGTGTCCAAATCCACTTTTGCTAGTTTAACGACAGGAAAAACGGTCGGCGTGCCCGGCGCATATTCTAAAAGGGTTGTCCCTATTCTTTTAATGAGTAATGGGTGTGTTTTGGGCATAACATGCAATAAACCAATCAGAGTCTCATCTCCCATTCCCTTTAAGAGTCAATTGCGCTCGTGCCATGGCGGATTTGCTATTTTAAATGAGGCATGAATTGCTAAGCTGCATAGCATGAGACAGCGCTTTGCTCGTGTGCTAGCAAATAGCTGTAGCTAATTCTGATACATGCAAGAACCTATCCATTATGACATCGTAGGCATTTTATTATTTACAGGTGAATCTCAGTAAATTAGAATGTCATGGAAAAGTAAATTTTTTCAGTAATTCAATTCAAATTGTGAAACTCGTGTATTAAATAAATTCAATGCACACAGACTGAAATAGTTTAAGTCTTTGGTTCTTTTAATTGTGATGATTTTGGCTCACATTTAACAAAACCTCACCAATTCACTATCTCAACAAATTATAATACTTCATAAGACCAATAAAAAACATTTTTAGTGAATTGTTTGGCCTTCTGGAAAGTATGTTCATTTATGTACATGTACTCAATACTTGGTAGGGGCTCCTTTGCCTTTAATTAGCTGCCTCCAATCGGCGTAGGATGGAGGTGATCAGTGTGTGGGCACTGGCTGCCAGACAGCGAAGACGGGAGAGGGTGGTAGGAAGCACCGGTTCGTCGTTGCAGTGGCCACTTCAGCTACTGCTGCATTTTTGGGTATCTGTTTCTCATTACCTTGACAACTACCCATAGATCTGCTAGGGGTTCAGCGTCATGGCAGCGTTGCGTCTGGCCAAGTCACCTATGGCACGAATTCGCGATGATAACCGGCCCAAGGCAGGTGGTATTTAAACAGACTTTTGGGGCTTGGCCATGCAGTGTGGGAGGTGCCAAATCCTGCTGGAAATGAAATCAGCATCTTCAAAAGATGGTCAGCAGAAGGAAGCATGAAGTGCTCCAAATTTCTTGGTAAACTGGTGCAGTGAAGTTGGTTTTCAAAAAAACACAATGGACCAACAACAGCAAATGACATCGCACCCCAAATCATCACAGACAGTGGAAACTTAACACTGGACTTCAAGAAACTTGGGCTATGAGCTTCTCCACCCTTCATCCAGACTCTAGGACCTTGGTTTCCAAAGGAAATACAAAACTTGCTCTCATCTGAAAGAGGACTTTGGACCACTGGGCAAAAAGTCCAGTTCTTCTTCTCCTTAGCCCAAATAAGACGCCTCTGACGTTGTCTGTGGGTCAGGAGTGGCTTAACAAGAGGAATAAGACAACTGTAGCCAAATGCCTTGACACGTCTGTGTGTAGTGGCTCTTAATGCCTTGACCCCAGCCTCAATCCATTACTTGTGAAGTTCACTCAAATTCCTGAATAGATTTTGCTTGACAATCCTCACAAGGCTGCGGTTCTCTCGGTTGGTTGTGCATCAATTTTTTTCACGACTTTTTCCTTCCACTCAACTTCGTTAAAGAAGCCAGCTTTTTTGGCAATTAATGTTTGTGGTTTACCCTCCTTGTGAAGGGTGTCAAATGATTGTCGAGCTGGACAACGGTCAGATCAGCAGTCTTCCCCATGATTATGTAGCCTAGTGAACCAAACTGAGAGACATTTTGAAGGCTCAGGAAACCTTTGAAGGTGTTTTGAGTTGATTAGCTGATTGGAATGTCACCATATTCTAATTTGTTGAGATAGTGAATTGGTGGGTTTTGTTAAATCTGAGCCAAAATCATCACAATTAAAAGAAAAAAAGACTTGAACTACTTCAGTCTGTGTGAATTGAATTAATTTAATACACAAGTTTAACAATTTGAGTCGAATTAATGAAATAAATGACATTTTCCATTACATTCTAATTTATTGAGATGCACCTGTATGTAGCCTACACAATAATAATCTTTTACATTGCAATCCTTTAATTTTTAATATTTGGCATGTTTGTGTGCTGCTGTGCGTCCCTGTGTGTGTAATAAGCAGGACCTGCCTATACTAAAGCACTCTTTAAATAACAAAAAAACTACTGCGCCATTGAGTTTAGACCAGGTTTTAGTTGGTTAATGGCGCAGTCTGTTTCAGTTGCCTCAAAATAGCAAGGCGCCAACAATGCGCCTGAATACACCTCATTTTCAGACCAGCACGCCCATGAGCGCACAAATGGGCGCAAATGCATTTGCTGTTTAAACAACGCGGCGCAGGACGTGAAAATGATCACTAGATTGGGCTGAAACTAGCAAAAACACTTGCGTCGTGTCTGGCGCCGCATTGCACCGGGTGTATGATAGAACCCTTAGTGTGGGATCAGTCAAAGAGCAGAGAATGGGTACAACTTTCTTAAGGGCAGTTGTTCAATTTTTGTGGACTTCTGCAGAAGCAGATTCCATGGAAAGTTTGAAACCTGAATGAAAAAGCTGAATTATGTTGCAGCTGTCTGGCACTCAGACTCTACAGTATTGCTGAAAACAAACCTCTGCATCACCAAGACACTGCAGTAGTCATATCTCCTTGTACAGGACAAAGTTTGTCTTCAGGCTGTTCACTTTTACGACCACGTAGAGCATGACCCTCTGCCTAAGTCCATTGGCTTTATTTATGGCCGTGCTCTTTGTTTTCTCATAGGAATGCTGAGAATTCTACATGCTGCTCTTTCTCTGTCCCAACAAGTCACAAACGAATAGTACTGGCATCTCCTTTTAGACACAATCTCACCCACATGCACTCCTACTACAGGACACAATCTGAGGAATGTAAGATGCTAACAAGACAAGTCAATTTCTCTTTGTTTTTCTCCATCTCCCTCATTTTTTGCTTTCCACCTATGTACACATCTGCTGCAATATCTGACTGATTTTATAAAATGAAGTGATACACTTTGAACATCATATAGGGATCACTCAATATGGTAAACTGGGGAAAGTTATGACACTTTTTACTCCAATGATTATTTCTCTTGGTAGGTTTATTGCTGAAAGTGAACACATGCTATTTTGTGATAACATGCCCCAGTGATAGGTCATGTTTTCTTGCTGTATGGGGCAAGTTGTCAAAATGGGAACCTGCATTTAAATAGCCTATTATAGGATTTTCAGCAAGATTTAAACAGTTAAACATTTATAAAGAACAGAATAATATACAAAACCACTGATATTTTTGAACTTCAGAGGTTCTAGTTACTGATGCATAGTCTTTGTGAAAACTAGCCCCAGTCGTCCCTATTCTGAAATAACAAAAAAGAGTAACAAAACAATCAAAAATAATAATAAACTAAAAGAGAGTTGTTTATTTATTCATTTTTTTTCATATTTAGCTTCACAACGTAAAAACATATATGCTCTAGGTATATGCCTTTAAGATTTGGTAGTGTGGTTAATGAAACTGTCAGTATACATATATCTGTGTGTGAAGGACGTTGGGATGGGAACATTGTATATGTTTGCAGAAATGTACACATTATCACACTGACTTTTATATGATGTTGTGGATGAACAACAGTACACAGAAAAAGCCTTGTTTGATTTGCATGTACATCATCAGAATCAATGCATGCTTAAACTTAACTTAAAAGGCACAGCGGCTGTGTGTCAATTGCATTATTTTTGCAAAACAAGGTGAGCAAGACACTCCGAAGCTAAAGACAAAAAACTTACTCTGGGAAGGAAAGTTCAGCCTCTTCAGCTCAGTATTGCCATGTCATGTTTATGGGCTCAAGACAAATAGATCCCCTTTTAGCTCTCAGTAAAAGTCACTTTCTAAGACACCGGCTTATTCATGATATCGAGTACATCATCCAAAATGGATGGGCCCAAGTCGAGTTCAAGAGAGAAAAGGGATCCCGTGATTTGAGTGAGCGACTCCTGTGAGTGGCTTTTGCTTTTGGAGATTTCAAAGTCCGAATCGCATAGACGACCCTCTTCAACACCGCTATCTCTGTCCACCCAGTCGCCCTTGAAGCCGAACATCTCCTGTTCATACTCAAAGACCGAATCGCCATTGTTACCATTGCTAAAGTTCCCATTGGCATCACTGCTTCCATTAACAAAGACAGACAAAAATGTTTCAAGCTTGTTTTCACTGCTGTGCATCTTCTTCTTCGCAAATGATTTCTCAGGCATCTCAGTGCGGTCAATCAAAGGCTCGTCCTCCTCCGGGACGGGGCTGGGGTCACTCCTCAAGGCATTGATGGATTGAAGCAGAGTCTCCATCTGCAGGATTTCCAGATCTTCAGAACCAGTTGGCGGAGTAGATGGCTCAGACAGGCGATCCTGGGTCATGGGAAACACGGTGGTGGAAATCAAAGGTAGAGTCAGTGCTTGGCTGCCCCCGATGGTTGGGAGCGAGATTGCGTTCTTCAAGACTGGCGATGGAGTTTCGACGCTAGATGCATCTGAGGCGCTATTAGCTCTTGTGAACTCCCCGTGGATGCCATATTGAGGTCGAGTACGACCACCTTTCCCTGGTAGAAGCTCAAACTTTCCTTGCAGGAATGACATGTCACCGAAGGCGTCGCATTCACCGCCCTTTCCAATGTGGATAGTGTGTCGAAAGTCCCCGAGAGGTGGGCTGATCATATCCGGGGATAAAATGTCCCTCAGACGGCATTTCTTTCCCTTCTTACTGTAGTTGGATTTTAGGTAGATGGGCGTTTTGGCAGGCATCCCTGCTATAGAGTCTAGCGGGTATGGAGAGGAACGGGGAACGCCCTGGAAGTTCAGATCTCCTCGACTGAGCGATAAACTTGCTGGAGTCTTGCAAAGTAGAAGTGCAGGGGTTACATTCTCAGAGAGCAGCTGTTTTAAATGCGTCCTCAATCCTCACTGAAGATAATCCAGCTCAAATGTTTGGATTAATGTCTTTCACCTGGATAGATGGAGAAATAATTTAGTTTTCTTTGTACTCAGCATCAAAGATATCGCAATTGTGTTCATAAATCCAATAATGAAATTCATTTAACTGTCACATGTATCTTAAGCATGTACAAAGATCAAAGAAAGTATTTATCTCTGTCTGAAACCATCTTTTGGAGATGCTGCAGGCAGACAGAAAGATAGACACAAATTCACATTAGGGCTTTTGAAAAAATAAAAACCTTACCCAAGTTAATACAATAAAAGTATGCTTTTTTGTAAAGCCAGAATAATGAGAAAATCTGTTTTCAAAATGACTGTATGTTTACATGTTTTAATTAACACCACAAGCTTTAAAGATAAAAATAGGATTTCTAGAGATAATGTAGTAATTGCAGAGAGTTTCATAGAGGCTTTAGAGAGAGGAGAGCTGGAATAGACAAATAGGAGAGAAAGAAAGAGAGAGAGATAGAGAGAGAGAGAGAGAAGGGTAACCACAGATCATAAGAGGGAGAGAGACTTCTTGCCCATTTATGGACATATTAACTTTTGAGAGGCCTTTAAACACTGACCCTCACTGACAGACTGCAAACAATCCCTAAAGCAACGACTGGGCCAAGGCTAGCCAAATATGTATGACTGAAAAAACATCCACATTCCCTCGGCAGCAGAGCCCAACGTCCTCTCGCTCCTTTAAGACCCACTTCACTAAACCGTTGAAGACCTGGGGCCGTTTTCATTTCAACAGAGCATCTTACTTGAAAACATAAATAAGGCGATGTTAACAAAATGTTACGTTAAAAAAAGACTTGTTTAGTTTGTTAACAAAATGACTGACTTAGTTGACTACATCCAACAGATGCTTCAATCTACTCAAATAGTACATTTCAGCAATGACATTTTGGAATTAGCAACGGAGGCTTGAGATGAGATGCACGTGTAAGAAAATAGTCCTACATGCAAAACCTGACGAATGTCTTGAAATACATCATCTGAACAATGTCTTGATGATAACTGTGGTATAAGCATTGACTCCAGGCGGTTGAATTATTAGAAAAATAGCACACACAGAGGTGTGACCCCTTTGTGTTGTGGCCACCTTACCATTTCGGGTGTGCATTATTTTTCTAATAATTCAACGGCCTGTTGTCAGTTATTCCTTACTATACGTACAAATCATACACTCGTGCCAACATTACGGTTTGAGGCCATTGTATATTAAAATACCATGTAATAACCATCTGATAACATGGAGCCACCACAGTACTTAAAATGATGTCATTGCTCACTGATCCACATCCCCTGAAGATCCCGGTTAGAGACAGCCAGGGAGGACACCGTTTGCAAAACACCAGAAATTCCATTTCCTAGGGATACACGACTCCCCTGTGGTAACGTCTTAACAAATCGCACAGCTGATAAACAACAGAAGTACGATGAAAGTGAGCTCCAGTACAGTCCTTGACAATGATGTAGGCTAGATTGTTTGAGTCTGGATGAATGGCATTATTCTGGTCGTCATACAATCTTTGTGTTTTCTTATGCACATCTCTTTTTGCACCAGCTCAGAGGTCGCCTTGTGAGTTCATAGGGCTTTAAAAGCATTTTTGGACTCTGACGCAGTGAAACACAAATAAACCTCAATGGAGCACTGAACGGAAAACTATTTTTAAATGTGACAAGCATCATCAGGATGGCCGAGGAATTTGTGGCTGCACAAGTGTGTCAGTGCTATAGATGGAAGGGAAAGTGTGTGTGTGTGTGTGTGTGTGTGTGTGTGTGTGTGGTGTGTGTGTGTGTGTGTGTGAGTGACTGTGTGTGTGCGCGGGGGGGGGACCAGAAGGAAGGCGGGGGCTGCAGTGATTTGGTTTTTGGTTTCTCCCAGAACCTATGGATTGTGCCTAGGAGATATGCCTTTTCGGTTACACTTTATTTTAAGGACCAATTTTCTCTATTAACTTGCTGCTTATTAGCATGCATATTACTAGCATACTGATTCACATAGTAATGCCTTATTCGGCATGACCATATTTTAGATCCCTTAATTCGACCCCATACCCAAAATCATTTTCAATATATATTTTAGATTAAACTTAACATGAAACAAAAAATTGTATCATTAAAATGCTATTATAGTTTTAAAATAATTATTTGAATTAGTGTTTATCTTTATATTTTGTTTTCACTTTGCAGTAATTTTTAAGTTTTAGTGATTTTGTTGTGTGCTTTGTCATTTTAATTAGTTTAGTTAATTAGTAAGTTATTTTATTACATCAAGATAAACTAAATAAGGATGAGGGACTTTTACCGTGACAACTAGTTGACAAAATAATTTAAAATATTTTTTATTTCAGTTAAAGTTTATTTTATTCCAAGTAACACAATAATATATAATATATAATAGCCCTGATAAAAATAAATGAAAGAATATAACTAATAACACAAATATTTAATAGATTTATAAGAAATAAAATCAAATAAAAATGTATAATGAAAATATCAAAACAAAAGCAAATGCAAAATATTAATCAATACTAATAGTATTTAAATAATACTAAAATAACACTGAATTTGACCCCTTTGACTTTAATCTTGAATGTTTTGTTGCAGTTACATAAAAAGCAGCATCTTGAAATTTGCTTGTTTGGTTACACTGATGAAAAAGTTCACATAAATCCTGCTGTCATGGCATGATCAAAGCAAGCAGGTGTGCAAACCCCTGGACTGGGTGAAATAAATCTCAAAGGGAAGCCCAAATAATACTTAGGGCAGGTTAAAGGGTTAGGGTTTAAGGTTAAAGCTATGGTTAGTCTTCAGTTAAAACCCCAGCAGGTGTGAGATGCTTTGAATAAATTGTTCAATGCCATGACTTGTTGAACAATAACAAACAATGCCATTCAATGCAACAATCAACCACAATGAGTTTTAGAAGTAGAGCAGCTGCCTCTCACACCCTCTTGATTTGGCTTTATCTCATGGCCATATCGTGTCTTCATTTTAGATCTGGAATGAGTCCAGGGGCAAATGTTGTACTTCCAAGTGCCCTGACGCCCCTGTAGAATGTCGAGATAGATCTGTCTACCCCCTTTCCCTGGGGGACTGTATCATCACACACCCCTCGGAAGTGCATGTCAGCAGGTCAGCAGCGTGTCTCCCTTCTGACAGACTGAATAAGCCAAAGCCTGAGCTCCATCCAGCAAAGGGACAAAATGGGAGTGAATTTAGAATGACTGAGACAATGAGACAAAGTTTAAATGGATATTCCATCCAAAAATGTAAATTCTGCCATCATTTACTTACATGCTCATGTCATTTCAAACTGTATGCGTTTATTTCTCATCATACAAAACACAAAAGATATTTTGAAGAACGTTAGAAATACCTACGTCCTGCGTCATCCGCTGGAACGCCACTCTCTCATGAACGCGCGTACGACAGTTAGCGGAAGCCAGAGATTACGGTTTATAAAGTTTTAAGCATGGATACTTTTCTTACACAAACACATCAGTTCACTTCAGAAGGACTTTATTACCCCCCTGGAGCCGTGTGGGGCATTTTTTTATGATGTTGGAGATGCACTTGAGTTTTGTGACTTTCAATATCGAACCACCATTCACTGTCATTATAAAGCTTGGAAAAGCCAGAACATTTTTTAATATATCTCCGATTGTATTTGTCTGAAAGAAGAAAGTTATATACACCTAGAATGACTTGAGGGTGAGTAAATCATGGGGTAATTTTTATTTTTGGGTGGACTATCCCTTTAAGACTGAACTAGATGCAATTAAGGAAACGGATTGAGACTAAATAAGAAAAAGAATTGGGACAGAATGCCACTGAGTGAGACTAAATGAGAAGAAAATCGACTGAACGTTATCAAACAAGTCAGACTGAGACTGATCAGAATAAATGAGAATGAATATGACCAAATGTGATAAGACTCAAGGCACCAGAATGAGACTGTATGTGGCAAAATTAGACTGAACGATATGGAATGAGACAAAATGGCTAAATTAAAAGGAAGAACAGTGAGGCAAAAAGAGTCCAAATGGGGTGAGAGCAGGGGCTGCAGCGGCGGGGTCTGAAGACGGATCTCATTGCATTCTGCTGGCACTCAGGAAAAAATTCATGTGTGTGTATGTGGGTCACATTATTATTAGAACAAGTGTGAGCAGTGATCTAAACAAGTGCAATGATGCCATTCCCACTGTACACAGAAATGTGTTAAGACTCTCTTTAGCCCCGCAACTGCGCCAATTTTGATTCTCCCTCTGACCTATTTTAGCCATAGCCTTTTTTGGCTGAAAACTTGACCAGACGGTCCTGTCTAAGAAATTGCTGTTGCTGCTGATGCTGTATTTAAAGCACATCTGCATTATTTGGATGTTTCTGGCTGTTCTTTTTACAGGTGCAGTATCCCAAAGCATGCATGGCTAGATCATCTGGGCTGAGATCAAGCTCTGCTCTCTTGGGTGGCTCGGGTTTTCCCTCCTCTCTTGGGTGTTTTAGGCCTAAGCTTTCAAGCTTTCAAATTCCTCCGTCCCCAAACGACCCTGTTGGACAATTTGAGGTTTCCAGTGTGTTACATAAAGCAACCCTTAAATACACTTTAGGATGGCTGCTGCATTTGGAGGAACCAGGGTAGGCGAGGTCTCTTTCACCTCAACTTCATGATTTTTACACCCTGATATTCACCTCCAAGACTTCTGTTCTCAAGCTGCTGTTGTCTTTGGCTTTCTGCGAGAGTCGAGTTGACTTTCCAAGTTCTGCTGGATGGAGGAATATATCTGAGGAATTTTAGAAGATCTTTTCTGGTCAAACAGTTGAGCATGTGCTTGAAGAACAGAGAGGAACCAGGTGTCGGGTTGCTTTGAGCTTCCCAGCCCTTGTTTTGTGGTGTGTGGGAATTTGCTCGACATATTCTGCAGCACAAAATCTCAAATGTCACAATGACAGCCATGTGCATGAGTGGAAAGAGGTTTCATAAGCCTAACCAGCAAATAACAGCCACATTGTTTATGAATACAACACTTTTTCGATCTTATGTCATCTGCACTCTTAAAAATAAAGATTTCAACAGGGAGATTCTGCAGCAATGCCATAGATTAGAAAAATTTTTGGTTCCTTAAAGAACCTTTCAGTGAACAGTTCTTCAAATAACCATTTTTGTCATTAAGTGAAACATTAAAAAAATCTAAAGAAATGTTTTCCACTACAACTCTTAAAAATAAAGGTTCTTCATTAGCATTGACGGTTCCATGAAGAACTTTTAACATCCATGGAACATTTCCAGTGGACAAAAGGTTGTTTATAGTCTATAAGCTTCTTTAGATTACTAAAATGTTATTCACACTAAGAATAAAGTGGTTGTTTTTAGAACCACTCATTGAAAGGTTCTTTGAGGAACCCAAAATGGTGCTTTAATGGGTTAATATGAGTTTATAAAGAACCTTTTGTGGAATGGAAAGATTTAATTGATGTCAAAGATTCTTCATGGAACTATAGATGCTAAAACAAGAACCTTTATTTTAAGAGGTTGTACTCAAGAAAAATACCCTTAAGAAAATACACTATTTGCATGCCATTTAAATAATCATTTGTTATCATGCACATATACCTGCCAAAAATCATCAGTATAATCAGTAGTTTTACCTGCTCCTGTGTCTTTACAGATGAATGTCCCTGTTTTCTTCAGTCTGTGGTTACCGTCCCGGAGGTGCCTTGACCTAAACTGTTAGTCAGATTCTGGGTGGTGCAGCGTGTTGCTGTTTTCGTCTTCTCTCACTCTCTCTCTCTCTCTCTCTCTCTCTGCCCCTTGACGGGGGGGTTCCCCGTTTACTTCTCACAGGCAGGATGTCTGCTGGACAGCTGTTTCAGAATTCCTCCTATGAAGCAGTGTGGCGTGTCTCTGCTTTGCTTTGCTTTGCTCCTCCTTTCTGCGCCTGCAGCACCTGTCCCTGCCTGTCTGCAGACGCTGGCGTTGAAATCCAATTCTCTCGTCTTCTGCAGTCCTGACCCGCTGGAGCTGCAGCAGTATTTCCTGGAGAGACAGACAGATGAAGAGTGTGGAGTCTCTCCTACTGTGCTTCCCAGCTGCTGAACGTCAAAGTCCTTCTCTTCCAAAACAGAGTGGAAAAAATACAACTTCCCTCTCTCTCTCTGTTCGTCTTGTCACTCCCCACCTCCCTTCTCGTGCTCTCTCTCACACGTTTTTCCTTTTTATCACAGTTCTCACACTCATTTACCTTCTTTGAATCCCGTTCTATTCTGTCATTCTGCAATTTATTTCTGCCGACTTAAGCATCTCTACCTCATTTGTTTGCTCAGCATTTACCAGACACAATTACAACATCTGAGAGGTGAAATGCAACCTTGCTGGAAAGAAAGAAAGAAAGATTGTAGATAGATAGATAGATAGATAGATATATACATACACACATACATACATATACATAGATAGACAGATGAAGAGATAAAATATTCTTGATTACTTATAGAGAAAAGCTGTTTCTCTTTGCAGCTGCACTGTAAACCTCTGTGGAGCTTCTTGTCACCCTCAACCTAAAATAGGTTTCCTTGGCAACATAAAGTGCTCTGCAGTGAGCTCACATTTGACAGGATTAGGAGGGGGTGCAGCGAGTCTATCCTGCTCGTGTGTGGGTGTGTTCCATACGCTATATATAGTGAGCTCCCTACCTGGACAGGAGAGACATTATAAGTGTGAAGCTGTTCCTAAGAATGAGATACCTTATTATGGGCAATTTATAAGGGGATATCGAATGTATATTTTAAAACAACACAATCCTACAATGAATTTAGATGTGCACACTGAAAAAAAAAATTTCAAGATGGAGGTTAAAATAGGAGAAACGTTGATCATAAATTTGCCTAATTTAATACAATAAATAAATAAATAAAATTAAAAATGTTAGAATTTTAGATGCTAATATGCTAACATTTAGAAGTAAATTGTGCTTGGTGTGACAAACGCTATTCTTGTGGTGCGTGGAATAGCTGGTTATATACAGTGTTCCAAATCAGTATCTTATGAGTTTCCAGATCAGTTTAGATGCTGCCTTAGAAGGCAGCTGCCTATGTACACTCTTAAAAATAAAGGTTCCAAAAGTGGTGCCATAGAAGAACCATTTTTGGTTCCACAAAGAACTATTCAGTCAAAGGTTCTTTAAAGAACCATCTCTTTCTTACCTTTTTATAATCTGAAGAACCTTTTTTCACCCCAAAGAAACTTTTGTGAAACAGAAAGGTTCTTCAGATGTTAAAGGTTCTTTATGGAACCACTCAGACAAAAAGGTTCTTCTATGGCATCGTGAACCACCTTTATTTTTAAGAGTGTAGGCAGCTCTGACCAATGCAGTTTAGCAGAAGACAATGCTCCAATCAATTCCTGATAGACAAAATCACGTCCTGCCCTTTTCTCTTCATTTCAAGACATGTCTGTTTCACTTGAATGACATATCACAGAAACTAATTAAAAAAATCATTAACAAGTCTTTTTTTTTTTTGCAGTGCAGGCTTTGGTATAGCCACATAAAACATCATATATATTATGTCAAATTTTACTTTACATTTGTGGGTTTTATCCAAAGCAACTTGCAGTGCAGTCAAGGTATACATACAGTATGTGTGTTCCTTGAGAACAGCTGCTTCTTGATCCAGTGCTATACTCCTCTATAACACATCTGACCCTTTATTGACCACCCTCAGAGAGGCTGACCGTGTTTCTGTTGGGCTGTATCTTACACTTGTAGATGGTCTGTTAGATTTGAGCAATTCAGTTAAGTGAAACAGCCACTATTGGACAGCAAGCTTTCTGAATGAGGTCTTTTTGTGTTTTGTGGGCATGATGTCACATGTGGAGAGCACATGGTCTCAGGAAGAATACTGAGTATTGTCCTCATGTTTGCCAAGCTGCAATCACCATATAAATGCTGTGAATGTGCTTGTAGACACTAGCGTCTAGAGGAATTTTAGAGGAACAACTCCAGTTCTTCCCACCAAAAGAGACTATTTGAGTTCACATGAGCGGAGATTTAGTTTTGGAAACGTTGTGATGTTTATGAAAGGATTACCTGCTTTTCCCAGTTTTGAATTAGCTTGTTTTGGACCACATAACAATCAGAGCCTGTGATTGGTCACTGAAAACCCATAGAGCTGACTAACTGCTGCCGCTGAAGTCACTTCCTCTAATGTCAGAGGTTTTGAGGTGTTACATAGACAGTGATCATATGAGAAATGTGAAAAAGAAGGAAAAGCAACTATTAGAGCCATTTCAAACATTGCATGTGATGGATATCATGTTCACACTGTTCATTTTTAACTCTGGGTTAGTAATTCACACTACTTAACTTTGACATGATGAAGATCCATCACAGAGAGGTACAAAGTTCATTGGTAGAACCTTAACTTTCTTACTCCATCCGATCAGAGACCATTACAACTTTCCAGAAACTGCATTAGACACCTGCGAATATGGATGTCATTACCATAATCCAGAAAAAGTGAATCTTACACAATTTAAATAAATAAATGTAAATAAATACTATGGTTCACAAACCAGGGTTAAAGGTATTAATCAACTTGTCAAAGTGATAATGTTCAACGGATACCCGGATTTACAGTGATTAGTTCAACTGACCAAAATGGGCATGGTACTGTCGTGAACGTGTGTAGTGAAGTGAAGATACTTTTTTATAAAGTTATTTTTGTTTCTTTGTCCACGAAAAGTATTCTTGTTGCTTCATAAAATTAGGGTTGAAATACTGCTGTCACATGGATTATTTTAACGATGTCCTTCCTACCTTTCTGAGCCTTGAACGTGGTAGTTGCGTTGCTGAATATGCAGGGTCAGAAAGCTCTCAGATTTAAAAAATATTTTAATTTGTGTTCCAAAGATGATTTGAAGGCCTTACCGATTTGGAACGACATGAGGGTGAGTAATTAATGACAGAATTTTCATTTTTGGATGAACTATCCCTTTAAGTGGCTTTAACCTGGGGTTCTAAAGTGTCCTGCTTCTGTAGACAGCAAGCGAAGCAGCAGCTTAACTGCATCAATTCAACACTTCTTCTTATTGGAGAGTTGTTGAATGTATAAATAAATGTGTTAATGAATGTTGCTAGAGTGACTAAACCTTTCAAATTAACAGTGTGGACATTGTCTTGTGCTTTGATTCACGTGGCTGTGGTTAATGCACAGTTCTCACTGTTCCTTGTTGCTCTAACTAAGCAAAAGCAAATATTTACGAAATATTTCCATCCTATTTTCTTTTAATGAATTTTGAATTTCTGCATTTCCAAGCAGTTCCATCACACATGCTCTTTTTATTTTCCTGACCTTTCGAAAACATCCTGATGCCTTTGAAAGTGATTAAGGGACTTTTTCGGGTTCTGTTTGGGTCACGATTTTTCCACCTTCCTTTCCAAGAGTATAAAAAACTGCCATAAAGCCAACCGCAAGTATCAGGTGGGTGATGTTTTCTGTGCTCTCAGTGTTTGTAGTGTTTTAGTTCCAAATTTAATGCCACACACAAAGTATTCCTCCTACTTTCCTCCTAAAAAAATAGCTTTAACCAACCAAAGATTTTTTGGTAGTCTTAGTTGGTCTCCCAGTCTGGTCAGACTGGTGTGTTTTGCTGGTTTCAGAGGGGTTTTGGGAACTTGTTTGCGGTTGACGCAGGAAGACCAGCTAGAAACCCATTTTAGGCTGGTTTAAGATGTTTTAAAGCCAGGTATCGTACTATGGTAACATATCCTGCTGACTTTTGACATCTCAGACCTGCTCAACGCATGAAAAACAGTGAAAGCAAATATGAAAGGCATTATTATCAGCTTCAACACTGTAAACATATAAAACAACACAATGAGGATAAAAGCCATGGTAGACTTGCACAATGTTGAAACTGTTATTCCTATTTATTCAGTTCATGTACAAAATGTTCTCACCCTCCCAATTTCACTGTTTACACATGTGTCCCTGAAGACAGGTCACCTTCAAACACTTAGAGGTTGTGTAATTTTGGATAGTTCATCCAAAATTGAACATTTTGTCATCATTCCAAACTATGCATTTATTTTTTCTATTGAACACAAAATAAGATATTTTGAGGAATGCGGGTAACCAAAGAGTTTCTGGTAGCCATTGATTTCCATAGTATTTTTTTCTTACTATGGAAGTCATTGGCTACCAGCAACTTTTTGGTTACTAACATTCTTCAAAATATCTTCTTTTGGGTTCAACAAGAAATAAACTGAGGGTGAGTAAGTGATGAGAAAATGTTCATTTTTGGGTGTACCATCCCTTTAAAATCAATGTGTTGCTTGCAGTTTCTTTATAATTACTGTATGTGTAAAATGTACTAACAAATTCTGAGTGAAAATTGTTTCAGTGTAGGCACTCCCATTTCAAATAATGGAGACTAATGAAGGGAGCCAGTTCTCTATTCCCAAAAGAATTCCAGTTGCCACTTCCGGAAGCATGTCGTCTTGTAATCAGAGTGTGGTATGGTGAAAAGAACAACCCCAGAACGTATCTATTTAGTCCATGAGAATAGGCGGCACACGCAGAGTTTATTACAGGGTGTGTGCGGTCACAGAGTGGGAGCCTACTTATTAAAGGGTCTGACTGCTGTCAGTTCCCATAATGCACTTCTGCAAGAGGAGGACACAACATTGTATTTTAGAATAAGGAGTTGGAATATATGTTAAACATAAATAAATACAGATGGGGAAAGTATCTACATAGGTCACATTCTTGGCTTGATGAATAATAAATACAGTATGCGTATTGTATAGTTGAGGTTTCTAAAGTATGTAGGAGCATTTTTGTCTAAACCTTAGTGGCCACACATCTTTCAGAGTGGATTTATTTTTGCTCTGTATCTTTGTGTACTGGGGTCATTCCTGAAATGCAGTGCCTTTTGAACTCCTTAACTTTTCAAAAAATAATTTGTTGTTTATATAGAAGAAATATGCTCTTTTAATTGTTCAGACATATACACTTTATACATTATAACTTGATTATTACAAAGTGGCTAAAAAATAAAATAAATTGTAGAATTCATCTAATCCATTGCTAATATTTACTGATATTTGTGCTGTTGTTTTCCTTCCAAAATTGTCACTTCCTGTAGGATGATGTCATTAAGGACCTGTTTGTAAAGGCATATTTAAAAAAAATCACAACATTTCAAAAAGACAGAAAAAAAATGTAAACAATATTCTAAAGAATATTAAAACAATATAATTTACAAATACTATAAACAATATAATTACAATACTGTAAAAATATTCACAAGAAAAAAATTTTTATTGGAAAAAGAGAACCGAAAAAAAGAAAATTTCTTTAATAATCATTAGTTTTTGATTTTAGAAGTTATGGGATATGACAAAAAAAAACAACAACTGAACATCAGCTTAAACCAAAGTGGTGAAACAATGTAAAAGTCACATTTATATGTCACGGTTGTGGCAAAAAGACAGTGGGGTACACAACATAGTATAACTGTGACCGGACAAACAAAGACTGAACAGACTGGGGCTTAAATACAAGACAAACGAGGGTAATTAACTAGACACCACCGTGATACTGTAACTCATAGTTAACAAATGATCCAAGACTAAGAACATGACCAAATAAGGAAAAACAGGAACCAAACAGGAAACACTTTTACTTTACTTTTAGTCATTTAGCAGACACTTTTATCCAAAGTGAAAGTAACTCAACTAAATCTAAAACTCTATAAATACTATAAAAATATATATATTACTATACACAACACCCACACACACACACACACACACACATGAAGAACAGAAATAATTAAATAGAAACACAAATGCATACAAACATTTCAAAACTAAACATTTACAGAAAACAACAAAAAACATAAAGCTAAAAACCATTCCAACACACACAAATAAGAAAAAGTTATTAAAGGCTAAAGCTTTTAAGAAATAAAATAAATTAAATAAAATAATAGACAAATGCATACAACACCTTTCAAAACTAAACATTTCAATGAAACAAAAAAAAAATAAGCTAAAAACATTCAGTTAAAAAAAGTAATTTAAATTCAAATATTAAAAAACCAAAAGTATTATATAATAATGAAGTCTAACATAACACAGCAAACACCAAAAAACAACTACATAGGGTATTACAGCCACACACATATAATATACATGTACCTCATTATAAGATATATATATTATTTCATTTCCATTTGTATTTGTTGAAGTACTGAAATAACTCAAATTAAAGCCTATATAGACATAATAAAAAAAATTATAAAATGACAACATTACTACAACTGTAACTAAAACTAAAATAGATAACTAATACAAATCAAAGTACAGTAGTTTATCAGTAATCCTAAAAAAACAACACAGAGCCAAACACACATGCTAAAATAACAACTTACTGACACATAGTAAGAAACAGATTATAAAAAACTGAAACAGAAGTGGAAAGAGGAGAGATAAAAAGCGATACTTATGTCCTTTGCCGGTGTCCTGCCCGGTGGAGTCACACGGTAGAGTTGATGGTCTTTACACTCTTCAGTCTTCACACGACCGCTTCCACGGTAAACTAAGCTTCTTTTTAATTCGTTTAACAAAACTCAAATTGAATTCTGCTGGACACACTTTCCTGTTTATCCCAACAAATGGCCAAGCAAAGCGCACGACACAAAAAGTCACAAAACACAAAGAAAACTGACAAAACAAACTGAACATGTGACATTATACTAATTTAATTGTGATATTATGATTAAAAAACTATAAAAACCCTGTATAATTAACTATAATAATTATAATTTTTATCTTCCAAATGTAACATGAAAATGTAATGCATGGAATGTCCCTGCTATTCCTGGAAGCAGTCTGGTTTTCATTAGATCAGGTCTGGGATCAGGTTCTTGGAATTGCAGCTATGTTTACGTAAAAGATTTCATAACACCTTCCTTCCATTTACTATTTATTGTTTATTTTTAATTATTTAATTACATGTTCATGTTACATGTTAATTTCTACCTACATTCTAACCATGTGGTGAATCCTGATATGAGGCTATTTTTTGTCTTTGTATGCTAAGAGGGATAATTAGTTCCCCATTCTTATTTATCAGTCCTTATCTGTAAATTACAAATGTTTTTTCCCCTAGTCCCATAGGGAAATTGTACGTCACTCCCTTCAGAAAATTCGGAAAGTCACTCTTTATCAGTATTGTCAGTAAATAACATTCCAAAGAGGAGCAGATGGCCATCAGAAAACTCCCATCCCACTGGTTTCAAACTTACATTAAAACTCTTAGGATTTCCAAAGTGATTATTCAAATCCATGTCAGTACTCCTTAGAGCCAAACATGTTTAACACATAAAATAAAAGAAAATCAAATGAAATAAAATATTAGATTTGCAGTGAAGACTTACATCGCTTCTCTTGATGCCCTTTGACTGAAAATTACATCCAAAAGCCACACAATGTGGCATTTTATCAGTATTTTATTTTCCGAGTTATGTATTCCGAGTTGTGTTGCTGTAAAAATAGCAACAGGCAGCGCAAGTAGCTCACCGTGTAGTACCAGACCTCATCCGTCCCTCCCGAACCTGTAACAAAAGTGTCCCTCGCGGGTCAAAATGACCCGAAGGCCAAAAATGACACTAATTTTATTTTTGGTCCAGAAAGCTTATAGTGGTCCATTTTTTTAATTTTTTATGTAGTTTTTTTTTTTTGGTGATTTTTATTTTATTCACATTAAATAATGGATATTTTTATGAATATTAGCATATTTTTATACATTTTTTCACCAAAAAACAAAAACAAAGAAAGACACAATTTCTGCAAATTTATACTTTAAACATGATGATCCATCAGGACCTAGGTCACTGAGTGTCTCTGATGCCATCTGGTGGGGAAAAATGACATAAAATCGCATTTTATGATTACAGCCAGTAGAGGGGCCTATTGAATCCTATGGAAATTCTTAAATGAGCCAAACAAGTGAAATCTTTAAAACTACACCAATTTGAGGCTTCATTAAGCTTTCAGATATATCTCAAGGCTTTCAAATATATATCAAAACATAAAAAAACAAAAAATGAAATTGATACTGAATTTTAATCATTTATAATGTCGTTTCATAAATATGTAATAAATATAAAAGATAAATTAAAAAATATAAATATGATATAAACTCATTGGTTTCCCACCCCATCACTCAATTTATTGTGTTAGTAAAAAAAAAGTTTTAAAATGACTGTAATTTCCCAGCAGAAACATCAATAGAATGCTTCTGTTTTCAATGGTAGTGTTTGTGCCATGCGGTGGTTTGTGTGTGTGTGTGTGTGTGTGTGCCTGTGTGTGTGGGTATGTGAGTTTTTTGTGCATTGGGGACATTCTGCAGTCTCAGCCCTTCGTTTGGGTATGCATCTTTTCTGGATTGTGTCAGATTTTATATAGTAAAAAAAATCTAATAAATAAAAAAAATGCTGTTTTTTTTCGGACATTGCATTCATTCCTATGGCCGGGTCAAAATGACCCGCGAGGGACACTTTTGTTACTTTTTTATTGCACCCACATAGAATCCTTGAATCGACTCTAATTTTTTTGTGTGTGCTCCATGCTCAAGTGTGACAAAATTAAATTAAAAAAAAAATCAAGTTTTTTTTGTAAATTCCATGCTTTTCCAGTGGCGGGTCAAAATGAAAACTTTTGATACTTTTTATATAACACCCACTTAAACTGCTCGAATTCACTCTAATTTTTTTTCATGTATTCCTGGTTCAAGTGTGACAAATGTAACAAAGTATCATGACATAACGATCGATGCTCAATTTTTAAAAAATATTTAAAAATGAGTTTTGGGTCAAAATGACCCAAGAGACGGATGAGGTTTAATTAAATAATGCTGCCCCCCATAGTCCAAAATATGTATAAAACGATGTGGATTTTTTAAATAACGTAAATCTTTTATGGGTTTTCTACTACATATTTTAGTAAGAGGACATCATTTACGTTATACTAAGCCAAGTAATACATTAAAGGATATTACCCTTTAATACAAAATATTTGTTACAGTATTTATTCAACACCCAAAAATGAAAACTTGCTGAAAATTCACTCACCCTTAGGCCCTTGATGGACTGGAGAAGTATGGATTACTTGTGGATTATTGTGATGTTTTTATCAGCTGTTTGGACAATCATTCTGACGGCACCCATTCACTGCAGAGGATCCATTGATGACAAAGTACTTGGGTGGTAGATGGCTTAAATTTCTCCAAATCTGTTATGATGATGAAACAAACTCATTTACTGTACATCTTGGATGGCCTGAGAGTGAGTACATTTTTAATTTGGAGTGAAATATTCCTTAATCAACGATTTAAATATGCATTGTAATGTTGAAATGATCCTTAGCTATTTAAATATTTTTTATAGTTCATGTTAACTAAAGTTGTAAAATAATGCTAACAAATGGAACCTTACTGTAAAGTGTTACTGAGATGATGGGCTTTAAACAAGCAAGCACCATGAAAAAGGACGTGCAAGTCTTACAATATATATATCCCTTCAGTCATGAATTCAGTGTGTCTGTATCTGATCAAGACTCTACACTTAACTTGTAAAATGTGTGTGCTCATGCCTGAGGGGCCGAGGGCAGGCTACATGCCACAGATACTTGAACATTCACTGTATCAACGGTCACTGAGCGTTTGTCAGGAGCACACGCAGAGCCACAGAGCGCGTGCAAGACAGCTGCTCCGGAGCGTGTGTGGTTGAACTGAACATGTGACTGCACACAACCACTGGATACTGAAGCATCTTGTGTGTCAATAGAATAGAAGAACATCTGACCATCTGTACAAAGGAGTCACATTGTCAGTGTCACAAAAATGCTCATTTGATCAGAAATAGTAAAATATCTGAATTATTTAGTCTTCATTGTACGTCATAACATTTATTTTTGTTTTAAATATTTCAAAGGACTTCTGGCAGACTATTTCATACAAGTGCAGAGAACCTCCGATAGCTGAATTCTGTGGGAGTTTAAAGTCCTTCCAGTTTCAGCTTGACAAACTGATTTATGACCTTATTCTCTAAATGAAAAATTATGGGAGATTTTCTGACTGAAATAGCGCGTAGCTTGGCATATTGCCTCAACATAGTGAGGAAAGTAAATAAATATGCCTGTCGAGCACGTCGTTAACATTCCTTTAGTGTTTGTAAAAGCTATCATGTGTTTTAAGAGAGAGACATGAGATTATCATAGAGCCGTCACCCCACACATTAACCAATGGGGAATTTACTTGAAAATCAAAAAAGTTTTCAGAGAATGTATCTTGAAGCATTGTTTATTTAATAATTATGTATTTAATAATTAACATTTGTTTATTTTTCTTATTCCATCAGATTTTTTAAGTGCAAACCTTTCTCATTTTTGTTAGATTTATGTTTAAAAAAAGATCAGTTTGGCAGTGAAGTAAGTAAAATAAACTGAATTCAGTAATTGCTTAATTCATTTAATTACACAGCTGTTTTCTGCATTTACTAAGTTGCAGTTGATGGTTTGTTTTCCTAAGAAACTATGTTCGCATGGTAGAAACAAGTAGGTGTTTATCTGTTGGATGATGTGAAATGAAACAAAGAAGATCCAGTCGTGCAGGTGGATGTCGTGCAGGTGGATGACGTAAGACATATGCGTCATGCGCGCGCCTCTGAGAAATGCAGGAGCAAAGGAAACAAAGTTTCCTTACTTTAGCAAAGGAAAACCAGTCTCCTCTTGGCTTATATCGAAATCCTCCGACATTTTTATTTACAAATCCTTGTTTTGTGCTTCTAATTCGTGAACGGCATTTTGTTTTGTCTCTGCGTACGTCACTTATCACGCAACGCCGACGGTCTATACGTCCTCACAGAGCCGTAATGGCTTCCCACTTAGACATTCCTGGAAGTGGGAGAAAAAAACTGTTTATTACATTTGAAATATGGATATTTATCTTACAAAAAAGCATTGATTCGCTGACAGGAGGCCTGTATTATATATTCACACCCCCTTCATTTCAACCCACCAGTCACCCCCCGGAGCCGTGTGAGGGTCGTTTTATAACCGATGCACGCACTTTATTTAACGTCTTCTGATCTGTTGACAACCAACACCCGCTTACCCCCATTGAAAGGATTCGAGGGGCCAGGACATTTTTTTTTATATAACTCCGATTGGTTTCGTCTGAAAGAAGAAAGTCACATACACCTAGGATGCTTTGAGGGTGAGTAAAACAAAGGCTAATTTAAATTTTTGGGTGAACTAACCCTTTAATGACCTTGTATCTTGTGTCTCACTGCTCTTGCTGTTACATCTCTCTGTGTTTTGTGTGTGAGGCTGGAGAGGAGCAGAGTGAGGGAGAGACAGAAATATCTGAGGGTGTGTAGGCCAAGGTCTAACCACCGGCATGCAGCAGGAAACAGGCCTCTCTCTCCAGCAGGAGGATATGTTAGCTTCCCTTTAAGACAGAGAGATGCATGTGATTACTCAAATGATTCACAGAAGACACTGTCATACATCTTTTCTGAAGTCAAAAACCTTCCAGTCACGTACAGTTACACAGCCACGAAATTATATTTACAGCTATGTTAACAGCTGATGTCGACACAACAGTTTTACTGCAACAGCAGCGTCACTTTGTTTTACACGACAAATGTTTTACAGGTGTGTGTATATATTATATATTATATATGTGTGTGTATATATTATTATATATATATATATATGTGGTGTGTGGTGTGTTTGTGTGTGTGTACATTATTTATATTTTTGAATGTATACTATAATACTCCTTCTACTTCAGTAAAAGTGTCACAGTATTCCTTCAAAATTATTGTAATATGCTGATTTTCTTATTTATCAATGTTGAATATAGATAGATAGATAGATAGAGAGAATAGATTAGTATCTATTATAAATGCTATTACACAGTGCTATATACGTATAATATATATATAATATAGATAGATAAATACACACACACACACCACCACATACATACGACAGTGGGGACTTGACAGTGGTGAAATGGAAATAGTACAGTTAGTGGCACAAAAACAATATCTTGCTGCACCTCTGTAAAAAAAAATCTGTAAAATTTACGGTAAAAAAACGGCAGCTGTGGTTGCTGGAATTCACTGTAAATTATACGGTCTTTTTCACTTCCAAAAACGGTATACTACTGTAAAATTAATGTCCAATACAGTTTTTCACCGTATATAGTAGGGGGATTTACCGTTAACCATTTAACAGGTTTTTACTGTAGCAATTTTACAGTCTTTTACCGTTAAATTCACGGTCATTTTTTACAGTATGTGCTACAACATTAAACAAATGCATTTATATAAAATAGAATTCACATTATTAGAAAAAATAACACAAAAAGATGAACCACTTTATTTACAGTTTCTGTTCGAACAAACCAATTCACTAAAATGAATCAGACTTTCCAACATATATGACAGCAAAATAAAAGAAAGGACAGTTTAGTGGAACACATTCGATTCAACAATATGACAAAATGTTTTATTTAGTCACACAAGTATTTGTTGTAAAAAGCAGCTTGTTAACTGACTGGAAAAACTACTTTAATTTAGAAATGTCACTGGGGAGTAAAATGTTAAATCAAAAATAAATGCTCGTTTAGTCTTTACGAAAACTTCAAAGTGCTTTTTAGTAAACATGATTTTACTCTTTAGGAGTCATTTTAGGTGAAAACACCACCAATCCACTGATGGACCAAAAGCTTGGCTCTTCTTGATATACTGTACGAGAGATGTTTGGACTTTCTAAATCCAAATGACCTGAAAACTAACACAGCGCTGGTCATAACAGCTCCATTAATCGAATCCATCCCTCCTATGACTGTAGACAAACTTAAAACATAAGAACAAGCATTCTTTGCAAATGTCAGCATCTGTGTGCAACCAGATAAGTTTGTCATAGTCATTCACAAACAAATACACACTGATGCTGGGCGAATCTCTGTCTTGTTTTCGGGCAGATGTAGCATTTAATGCTAAACTGAGCTGACCCCAGAAAGAGCATGCAGTCAGAAAAAAAGAAGCCTCAAAACACAGCAGGATCTCTTGGTAACCGGTTTAGCAGAGATGACAGTCAATGACAGTAATGCAAGCGCCCCCTGCTGGAATATATTTGCATGTGCACACTTCCACTCCAAATTCACTCTAGCAATTTAAAACCATTTGTTTCGCACAAGTCAGTTTTGAGATTTTGGGCTATTTTGCTTCCATAGCATGTCTTAGACTAGTAGAAAGAAGACATCCAAAACACACGTCTAAGTGATTTTATTACACTTCATGTATTTCTATCTGTACAAATTCATATCGTTAAAGGCCATTTTTGCAAAATGACTCTTTTCTCCTGTACTGAGCCAGAAATCTCCACTTTTATAGCACTTACATACACCAAACTATACAGCTGTATTCCCATTTATATTCTGAAAAAGTTTTACAGAGAGGTTTATTCATATATCATTTGCCTGTTTTATATAACACTTTATTTATAAAAAAAAATAAATGATTTTTATTCTTGGGCTGTTGACAGTATTTTCAGAATTATCGCGTGATAGTGATCGCTCTGATCCCCTCTGGAAAAATCTTTAAATCTAATATGTCAACAGAATAAACCAAGAATTCTAATCCAATGTTCTGATTTATGTTCTGGACATGCATGCCAATTAGTGAATATTTATAATACAGCATTTGCATATTTAAACTTAGCATTTCAGGAAACTTGTCACACAAAACAGTTGTCTTATTATGTACTGTTATTAAGCAACTGGGCAGTTAGGGCTGACCACACTGATCAGTTCAATTCTATGTTAATGAATCAAGTTGTTATGTTGTTTAGCAACTGTAACCATTGTACATTTTGGCTGATTAGCTGCAGTGTATTACTTAGTGCAAATGTTTGTTAATATCACTTTGATTATTAATAATGCATGCAATTATTTTTGAAAATTGCTATCTTTTATCATAGTGTTTTCTATAAAATCAACAGTGTTCCATATGATCAAAATGAAACAAATATCAGCCAGTGTGCTTAATATTTTGATTTAGCCTAGCCACGGCCCCCCTGCAATACCGCTACGGCCCACCGGGGGGCCGCGGCCCACAGTTTGGGCAGCACTGCTCTATGTGTTGACGTCATTTTAACTGAAACAGGAAGACTTTTTAAAATAGCCAATAGCGTTTTGTTTATATCACAGCTTGGGCTAGAGCCATTGTGCTCTGTAAAGCCACATTTGACAGGGTATGCCAGCCATAATCTCATCCATATTGCTATAAAATATAGCCTTCTGTGTAGAATTCAAATAGTTCCGATACATTTTGTGGTCTGCGCCGGCTTGTGCATGTGATCCGCTCCGTGCTATTGTGTCTCTGGACCGGAGCAGAGTGTGTGTGAGCGTGACACAGCGCGAAACCAGACTTCTTTTTTTGCTCAATGAAAAGCATATTTACACTGTTTGAGTCGTTCCCTGTCCCCTATATAGTGCACTACGTGCCATTCACTGTACAGAAAATACTAATTCTAGTATTAAGTGACCGGTTTCAGCCGCGGCTTCAGCGTCTATTTTATAGTGTAGGGGGCGGGTGCTTCGGATTCTAGAGAGCATTTGATTGGACAGAAAGTTTGATGAGAAGCTGAAGTACGATGTGACGTCAAAAAAGTCGGAAGTGACAAACTGCAACCTTTGAATGCTTATATCTTCTAAATGAGAATTTTGTCACTGTTTTGGAGCACACTGCCTTATAGATAACCTTAAGACTAACATATTGATACTAACACCCAAAAAAACTTTAATTTTGATTTCATGGGGACTTTAAGGTCTCTTTTTTAAAACTCTTAAAGTTATTTTGACTTGAGCGCCGTGTTTCTGGAATGCCGTGTATTGCTCTAGACACTGTAAAAGATGCGAGGCGCGAGTGCAAAGGTAGTGCAGTGGAGTGGAAAAGCGTGTGAAAAACTCTTAACGTGGCTTAATGATCTAAAACAACAACCAGAGAAAATCAATGTTTTTCTCACATTTCACTTGCCATAAACACTGTACTCCTAAGACCACCGCACCGTAATCGATATTGGATATTTTTATGCTTAATGTGGCCTACGCACAGAGCCCCATGACATGCAGGAATAAAAACATAAATATAAATTGGCAAAGCGTGCACACAACGTAATTCATTCCCTCGTTTTACTAAATAGTATGCACAACTTATTAACTTGTTCCTTTTAAGCAAATTGTCCACAGTATATAAAAAGTTGTTTGCTCGATTTGATTTAACTAAAATGTGGCCATGATTTAGTGATGTTGTGCACAATCCCTATAAATAGGCCAATTCCACATAACATAATTAATATTTATGAGCAAAACTTGCACTGATGTCTATATGTAAACAATTGACCTCAATATGTAACTCTTAATTGAGACAGAATCTATAAATGGAGTTGCAGAAGCTGACCTTCATGCTGTGGTTGTATATCTACCATCTTTCAAAACCACCATGAGAGATTCTAGTTATAAAAACTATCCTGGATGGCTTTATGTAAGAGAGCCTTTATCTATCTATCAGCCTTCTATTCATGCCGCAGGCGTCTGATGCTCAGATAGCCGCTGATCTTTATATAGAACTTGAATACAGTCTCAGCATGTGAGTTTTTGAATAACATGCCGTGACATCGACGATGGCGATTAATCTGGCGGTTTTGGTCTGATCAGAATGAGGTCTTGGTTGGATGACAACTATCATTCAATCTCATGTGAAGCAGCACTTTCCTCTGCTTTGGGTTTGTACGTGTGTTTATAGGCAGAGCGAATGCAGGTTAGTTTGGAACAATGCAGTGTTTTCTGTGAAACTGCACGTAGCAATCGTAGCCATGCATGCAGGCTCCGCCACCGCCTTCATGTCACTATACTATGTTTAAATGGGGCGGTGCAACAGGGTTCATGGGTGACTGCATGTTTTTCCACAAATAGCTCATGTTATATAAAGAAATAATATCTGAAATAGGACTGGGTTTTGCATCCTATACATTGATTTCAGTTGGGAAACATGCATAAAAGAGCTATTTTAAATTCTGTCACTCACTCTCAAGTCATATTAAACCCATAAGATTTTTTATTTTCTTCAAGACACAAAAGGAGGAATTTTTATGCAGCTTTTTCCAGTGTACAGTGACCACAACTTATATTGTGCTATATTGTGTATCTTCTGTCATATGATACAAATACATAAAAAATATATAAAAAGAAAGGGACAAGATCATTTTCTTCAAAATAGCTACAAAAAGTGAAAAATATAAACAATATGAAAAAAGTAATTTCAAGTTCAAGTTTCTCTTTTATTTTCTTTTTTAATTTAATGAGGTTCTTCCCTCTGATCCACATATTCAATACAAATATATCATTTTTTTATTAGATTATACACAGTCCTGCATCTTGGAAAAATGTCTGCTGATTTGCAAAAAAAGGCCTAATATGTTAAAAAATATCAATACAAATATTCACACAGTTTCTTTACAAAATAAGAATGAAGAATTTTCAAATGATATACAATTCAGGTTTAATGCATTTATCAAAATAACAGAAGCAGTCAAATGTGGTTAATGGCAAAAAGAAAAATTCAAAATGTATCATTTAAGTTATAATCCACAAAGGAATGGGAAAAACTATATGTTCAAATAATAACACGTTTATAAATCAATTGCATCTGGCTCATATTTGCATTTTCTTTTGTGACTGGCCATAATTAACCTTGAAATCAGGATTATTAGGCATGAAATAATGTCAAACATTTGAAAATGGACTGAGAATTGAACAAATTGTAACCGGTCTCAGAGGAAGATATGGAATCATGTCTTTGTGGCAGTTTTTCTGGTGATAATACAAAACTTCTTCACCTTACAAATGGTTGTCGAAAGCAAAAATGCTGCGAATCATATTTTGTGAGAAAGCGATTTTTGTAACTAGCACCCCAAAATTATTTAGAAACAATTATTGGATTTCATTCCACAAACATGACGCATGGGCGGTGTTATGAGTAAATAGTTTATGGGTGAACTACTCCTCAAAATGATACTCTTGCTTGTCTGCAAAAAAATAAAAATTCACAGAACATTCCTGGTTAGGAAAAGAAATCTTTCTGAGAACTGGCTGATTCAAATCACTCATGTTTAGAAATGGATTTTAATCATGCTTTTAAAAATGCTGTTGCTGAAGGTGCTCTCTGATCATGAAACATAGAGACAAGATTGTAGCAATGATACTGAGCTAAATCATAAATATAAGCAAAAGAAAAATAAATATAGCCTAAGTAAAATCGATGGTAAAAGTAAAATTGGCATTGGCAAAATTTCTAATTATCTTTGCATAAAAGAATTTGCATAACTGTTGCTGTACATAGGTCTTCTCACCTGAAGCAAGTCTGATCAAGCAGAGGATTTTTCAGTACAGATCATGGAAAGATCATTTACTGTACATAAAAGAGCTTGTATATGTGCAACGATTCGTTTCATATTCAACCGGTCTGGGAGGCCAGCTGTCATCAGGGAGAGGCGTTTTTCACTGCTAAGGTTTTGGTCATCAGGATTTCAAAGGTAGGTGCCACAAAAATAGTCCATTTGAGATAGACAAGTACGGTAAGTGCAAAATTGATTCAGGTCCTTTAAAGGCAAAGCTGCAAATCTTTTCATCCAAGCTCTTGGCAGTCCTGTTGTCATCCATGCTCCTAATATAAGATTGAGGGTGTGGGATGCACAGCAGTGTTGCAGAACCTACCTGGTATCCATGTTGCATTGAATATGTTCCAAAAGGTGAACTCATCCCCACAGTCCTCCTTGGCTTCAGCTTAAAACATTATAAATGTTACAACGTTACAAGGTGACATTGTCTGTTTCATTTTCACAAAGGCGAATGAGATTTAGAGCTGTTTAGTTTCTCTGCATGCCATGATTTAATATGCATTTCTTCCACTATTCACTGTAAAAACACAGCATAGTTTGAAATATCAATTAGGATAAAGATAAGAATCAATATTTGATTTCTTTTGATATTTGACAGTTTATCTGTATAGGGGAGACCTGGGGCAATTATAAAAAATGTTTACATTTTCCTTCATAACTCACAGACTGCTTATCAATAATAATAATAAGAATAATGTAAGATTTTTAAGTGGCCTTCACGACACTCAAGGACACCCTACATCATAAAAAAGGCTATAAAATACAAAACAATACAAAATACAAAGCTATACAAAACACACAGACATACAAATCAAACAATCAAATCAGTAAAAGCTATTCTAATCAGAAGAGGGAAATATAATCCAGCTGGTGAATGTGCAGTGGCAAAGAATTCCATAATTTTGGCGCTGCACAACTAAAAGCCCTACTAGCAAATGTGATGGACGGAGTCGGGCAATGAAAAAATGCAATATGTGAAATATTATTAATTTGGGAACCAAGACTTTTCACCTGGGTGGAAGTATTAACCGGGGAGTTTTCGATAAGCAGGGTGAAAGGTTGAATTTTGGATAAAACAGATCTAGACACGATAAGAAGGCCCTCAGTTATGCTGGTATTTAGCTTAAAAAAGTTATTAGTCATTCCTATGTTAAAATCCTGCAAACATTTATTGAGTTCAGTAGGAGGATGGAAAACATTAGGTTTTGTGGATATATACAATTGTGTATCATCAGCGTAAAAATGGAAGTTAATGCCATACGTGCAAAGAACGTGCAAAGTGCAAGGGGTCACTTGAAATATATCTTTTGATACAAGAAACAAATAGGTGCACTAATAAATAATACAATTGATATATTTTCACTAATAAGGATAAGACCATAATATTAAATTAAATGTAAGAAGTCTAAGAGTGTTACAATTGCCCTCTTGGTGGGGGCGATTGTAACAGTGTTTGTGGGCAATTGTAACTAAGTCGTATTAACCCACTGTATTTTAAATAAAAGTCTACCTCAAAGTAATCACTTTACTGCTGTAGTATCTAATAAAGTTACTTTTTATTTATTTTTTGGATATGGTTCAAATTCTTTTGGATGTCAGGTATCATATGCATTCAAAAAGCAAAAGTCTGTTTCTATTTTTGCAGAGGACTATAGGCAACTATTCTAGTGGTAACTAGATTTTATGTTTATGTTAATTATTTTATCAATAACCTATAGAGATAAAATGTATGTGAGTTTAAATTTGCAGTCATCTAAACTTTAGACAGCAGAAGAAAAGTACTGTACATTCAAAAAGTAACTTTCATACCTCAAAATCAGTATTTTGTTAAAAACCTCTGCTGAGGTGAAATGATTGTGCTCCTTATTCACAGGCAGAGACAGAATCCTACTGAGCATGTTTCTGATTGGAGGAATTGAGTGTATTACAATTGCCACCGGTCTCCTCTAATATAATTTTGTGTACCCAGCCTAATTTTAGAAGGCCATCTTAAAGAAGGATATTATACAGACACATACACACACACACACGCACTGTGGCCACCTTATTATGCATGTTAATTCAGTATCTAGTTGGCAATGTGACAGCAACTCAATGCATAAAAGTGTGCAAACATGGTCAAGATGTTCGTGTGTCAGATCAAACAGCGGAATGTGAAAGAAACGGTGTTAAACCATGGAATGTTGGTTGGTGCCAGACGGGCTTGCTTTGAGTATATCAGAACCTGCTGATCTCCTGAGATTTTCATGCATCACAGTGTCTAGTGTTTACAGAACATAGTGCAAAGAAAGGTTGATGGCAGTTTTGTGGGCATGAAGGTCAGTAGAGAATGACCAGCATCTCACAGCAACTGAAAGTGCACAACATTACAACAAAGCATAGATGGAAATGGATGGGCTACAGCAGCAAAGAACCAAGAGGCTATAGTGGAAATATGCATAAGAAAACTAGAGAGTTAAAAATCGTGAAAATATTGCATGGTCTGACCAAGGGGTCAGAGTTTCAACAGGTAGCATTACCCATGAGACGCCTGCTGGTAGATGCTGTAACACTATCTGGATGCAAAAGCATCTTTCCCTATTTAAGTATATTAGTAAACCTTATTTATATAGGACCATTTTTCAAAACTCATGTTTGCTTTAGAACAATCATGCCCTTTCATGCATGGTGTCCATTACAGTGTACAGATATTTGGAAGCTATTTTGAACCATTTAGGTTGTAGTAGTACCATGTCCAAACCACCAAGTGGTGAACCGTCCAAGTGGTGCTGTCTATGATTCCATTTAATTATTGCCTTTGTATCTATTTTTTGTTTTGAGATATTGCATCATATTTAAAAAGGCGACGGGAAGAGGAGATGCACCAAGTACCTCAAGAATAAGTATTAAATCCTTTTATTCTTAAAAAAAAGACAGGTAAATATATCTGTCCACTCCAATGGACATTATGTACCAAAGGGTATATTATGCCTATTGGGCCTAGAATTCGCCTTATTTTGTATGTTTTATCAAAATTATGATATCATTTAAACTGGAATAGTTTTATTAAACAGCAATACTTTATTTAAGTGGAGTGTCATTAAGTGAATGTCTATGCAAAGATGCTCAAAGCCAATCAGAGCAGCTGAAACAGATATCATAGTTCAAGGTTGATCAGATATTTGTGTTTATATAGACTAGAGAGAAGCACACCAAAGCACTGAGCTCCACAGCAGTGAAGGCCACATATCTGCTCCAGTACGGTAAGTTTTCCAAACTTTAACCAACCACTAACATTTCTTTGACAGTTAGACAGGGTTTTTGGTCTTATTGTTTTGGTATATGCATACATGATTGTGCTCGAGATTTTTTTTAAGCAACTGTACTGTAAATTACAGATTATTTAAATGCATGACATGTAGCTAGTTTTTGAGGTTAACTTAGTTGTACATTTTCTGCAAGTCTGTTCTGGATTATGTTTTTGTCATTGTAAAGTGGTGTATATCAACAGTGCGCATGCAGAGAGAAATTGAGTGATTTGAATAAACTTTGTATGTTTGCCTCATCAGTTTTTTCATCATTGTCTAGCTTTAATCTGCAATTTTACATATGCACCACGATAAAGTGTGTTTCTTATTGGTGGAGCCTCTTTATAGAGACAATATTCAAAGTACAAAGTATACAGTAGATGCTACCTAAAGAACATGGTACCATGTTTCAGGATTGTAAAAATCGAAGATTGCATAAAAAATTTGTTGAGAGTGTAATTTTAATATTGATATAAGAAGCTCAATGTTTGATGCAATCTGCCACTTTTACAATCCTGAAACATGGTTGTGTATATATTATAGTATATATATATATATACAATACAACAGTACTGTGCATCTCAAATAAATTAGGAATTCATGGAAAAGTTCATGTTTTTTAGTAATTCAACTCCAATTGTGAAACTCGTGTATTAAATAAATTCAACGCACACAGACTTAAGTAGTTTAAGTAGTCTTTGGTTCTTTTAATTGTGATGATTTTTGGCTCACATTTAACAAAAACCCACCGATTCACTATCTCAACAAATTAGAATATTTCATAAGATCAATAAAAAAAACATTTTAGTGAATTGTTGGCCTTATGGAAAGTATGTTCATGTTACTGTACATGTACTCAATACTTGGTAGAGGGGCTCCTTTTGCTTTAATTACTGTCTCAATTCGGCGTGGCATGGAGGTGAGTTTGTGGCACTGCTGAGGTGGTATTTAAGCCCAGGTTTCTTTGACAGTGGCCTTCAGCTCATCTGCATTTTTTGGTCTCTTGTTTTTCATTTTCCTCTTGACAATACCCCATAGATTCTCTATGGAGTTCAGGTCTGGTGAGTTTGCTGGGTAGTCAAGCACACCAACACCATGGTCACTTAACCAACTTTTTGGTGCTTTTGGGAGTGTGGGCAGGTGCCAAGTCTTGCTGGAAAATGAAATCAGCATCTCCTTAAAGCTTGTCAGCAGAAGGAAGCATGGAGTGCTCAAAAATTTCTTGGTAAACGTGTGCAGTGACTTTGGTTTTCAAAAAATAACAATGGACCAACACCAGCAGATGACATTGCACCCCAAATCATCACAGACTGTGGAAACTTACACTGGACTTCAAGCAACTTGGGCTATGGGCTTCTCCACCTTTCCTCCAGACTCTATGACCTTGGTTTCCAAATGAAATACAACTTGCTCTCATCTGAAAAGAGGACTTGGACCACTGGGCAACAGTGCAGTTCTTCTTCTCCTTAGCCAGGTAAGACGCCTCTGACGTTGTCTGTGGTTCAGGAGGGACTTAACTAGAGGAATACGACAACTGTAGCCAAATTCCTGAACACGTCTGTGTGTGGTGGCTCTTGATGGCCTTGACCCCAGCCTCAGTCCATTCCTTGTGAATTTCACTCAAATTCTTGAATCGATTTTTCTTGACAATCCTCATAAGGCTGCGGTTCTCGGTTGGTTGTGCATCTTTTTCTTCCACACTTTCCTTCCACTCAACTTTCTGTTAAAATGCTTGGATACAGCACTCTGTGAACAGCCAGCTTCTTTTGCAATTAATGTTTGTGGCTTACCCTCCTTGTGTAGGGTGTCAATGATTGTCTTCTGGACAACTGTCAGATCAGCAGTCTTCACCATGATTGTTTAGCCTAGTGAACCAAACTGAGAGACCACTTTAAAGGCTCAGGAAACCTTTGCAGGTGTTTTTGAGGTAATTAGCTGATTGGCAAGTCACCATATTCTAATTTGTTGAGATAGTTAATTGGTGGGTTTTTGTTAAGTGTGAGCCAAAATCATCACAGTTAAAAGAACCAAAGACTTAAAACTACTTAAGTCTGTGCGCATTGAATTTACATGAGTTTCACAATTTGAGTTGAGTAACTGAAATAAATGAACTTTTCCACGACATTCTAATTTATTGAGATGCACCTGTATATACATACATACATAAATACACACCATCTGATACCATGGTACCAACACTGTACTTTTTCTAACAGTAGTAAATTCATCCACCACATTTACATAGTATGTTTAACTTCTTCTCAGTATTAAACATAATTCTTTGTTTTTGCAAAGGGTTTTGAGCGTAAGCTTTAACAGAAGCTGTATTGTAGGCCTATATGGTTGGGTTATCAAGGCGGAACCTTCAGCATCAAGCACTGGAGCGATACGGACTGTTTTTGCAGACGCACTGCTGCGCTCAGGAGAGTTTGAACAGGTAAAAGCTGATATTTTATAAGAATGTTGCTGATTTATGCTTTTGTTTTATGTTTTTGGTGATGGGGCCTGCTCTGATGCTGTTAGAAAGCTGTTTTTATCCCCCGCTACATATACGTATATATGCAGAACGCATAACGTTAGTTCTGTAAAGACCTTGACAGCTGATTAATATCTAACTAATATCACTGCTGCGGTTTACAATGTTTTCTGAACTTTGAAACTTATCTTTAAGGGGATTTGAGAGCTTGTACCAGAATGTTTATGTACTTTGCTGGTTTTCTTGCTGATCGTGTGAAAGTAAAGTGCCACTTACCTTGGGCAATTTTAATAATGTATTTCCAATTTATATTCATATTCATTCATATTCCAAAATATGGGCATATTTTAGGTATACAATGCCTTGAAAACCCTATGACAGTGTTGTAATCTACAAAAAACATTTCTGTGAAAGGGCTCTCGATTTATTCTCTGATCAAGCTCAGACACCTAAACGTTGTTCAATGTAACTTGATAAACAGGATCGATAAAAGTTTTTTTTTTAAAATAAAATTAAAGCTTACATGAGGGTGTAAACTTGTTCATTTTTAAATTTTTAAACAATCTTATTATAATATTTTTTTGCAATTGTATCAAACAGGATGGAATGTTTTAGAGTGAAATAAATCAGCTAATACCACAGAACATTTATATTTTTATTTGAGTTTGCTAAAATGTTTCAGAGCTTCAAAAAACATAATAGAAAATCTGAAAAGTTATGCTTCTCTTTGTCAAATTATTTATTACTTTAGTATATTTTTTCTTTATAATGTCTACATCGACTACATTTTTGTTTTCATACGTATATATATATATATAGATTTGTTTTGTCCTTTAATTAAACTCTGTGTTTTCTCAATGGAAGTGTCTTGCATTGCTGGTTGTTCCCTGTCTATTCCATTAAGCAATAAAAAAAAATAAAAAATATCACAGAATCCATCCATTGCCAATTACTGGTTTGTTTTCCCTCCAAAATTATGCCACTTCCTGTAGGATGATAAACACTTGGATTTCTTTTCTTCCTTTTTTTTAGGCATTAATAGGTAGTTTTTCATGTTGGCACTCAAAAATGCCACTGCTAACTCAAAGTATGTTGTGTGGTGTTTTTTTTCCCCCACTCACAGTTTAATGATATCTATAATATTATAATACACAACGCACGTGGTTGGCCAAATAATTAGAACACTATATGTTGTCACCACTAAAAATGGTTTTAAATAGTATTTCTATCTTTTGCCTGTAGTGCGTTCTGAGAATATTCAGGTTTATCATTTCTAAACATTCATTTTAATTGTAATAATCCAGTGAGCTTTTTGTTGACAACATCTCCAAGATGCTTCAAGAGACCTAACTGTAAAGCTCCCTGAAAAACTATGCACCTAGGTCAAAAGCTGCTTTATAGGGTTCATATGATGCGATTTCAATTTTTCCTCTTTGGAGTGTTACAAGCTGATTGTGCATAGATAAGATTCCTGAAGTTGCAAAGACTAAGTCTCAAAACCAAAGAGATATTCTTCATCAAAGTTAAGACTCTGCCACGCCCCTCTAAAACGGCTTGTTCTAACACGCCCACACATATCTACTTCACTATGTGGGAATATTAGCATAATGTGCCCAAATGTGGACGCAAAGAAAGAAGGTTTGGTTTCAGTAACCGCAGTTAGTGTTGAAGCAGCATGTCAGGGAGACGCTGTGTGTTTCTAGACGAAAGCAAAAGCACTTTATTTGGTCTTCCGGAAGTAGATGCCTTTAGGAATCTTTAAGATTACTTACAACAGAACAGCAATGCGTTTTATGGACGACCGTTTCATGAACCTAGGAGAGGAGTTAATTCTGACTTTGCTATGATAATCTGGCGCTCCTGAATCAGCTACTGTTTTGTTATTATTTTAAAGTATTTGCTATTGACTGTTCAAATTCGGAGTTTTGCGCATCGAAATCGTGTGTGTGTTTGTGTGTGTGTGGGAGAGAGAGAGAGAAAGAGAGAGGGGGGTCACATCACAGTGGAGTCCGCTGTCTTAAACGTGGCTTGTGTACTGCAAACACATACCACCTTCATCACTGTGTCTGTCACGCGACTGTGTTCCCCTTTTGGGCTCTGTCTTTACCTTTATTTTGAAAGATGAAGCTCACGAATATGGTAAGGGGAGTTACATTTCCGACAAGTGCATGCGGTGTTCGGCCAATCACAACGCACCGGGTCAGCTGGCCAATCAGAACAGACTGCACTTGTCGGAAGGAGGGACTTTGTAGAAACGAAGCGTTTGAGAGAGAAGGGGCATAGAGGACCTACAATAATGTACAGTATTTGAAAAATAATGTGTTTTTTGAACATTAAAGCATGTCCGCATATTCTGTTACACCAAATACACAAATTAATGATCTTTAAAAAAAGCATCATATTACCCCTTTAAAACGCAAAGGAGTGGTCACACACCAATATTGATGGAATTAGTTACTAGAAGTGAAATGATAAAGAATATCTATTTATGACATTATTTTTGACATCATCCTCATTTTACAGCATTTTTACATAAGTGCCTAAAACTTTTAACAGTACTTTAGCTTTGCAGGGAGGTCTCTTATAGCATCTTGGAGACGTTGCCACAGTTATTCTGGATTGAGTCTGTCTCAGTTTTGTTCTGTTTCTTCACGACTGGATGATGGTAATCGATTCTCTGGCTGTTTTTCAGAACTCCTTGTACAAACACAAATCTCACGGTATGATAACAATTAACGGCAAAATGAATGTTGCTACTGACACACTACAGCAAAAGATAGAAATAACTGACTTAAAACCACTTTTTGTTTTTTTAGCTGGTGAAATACTATTGTTCTAATAATTTGTTTGGCCACCGCTGTAGGATACATGATTTTTACTATCATGTTTACTTTGAAATAATATTTATAATTACATAGAGTTGTTTATTAATAAAGTCTCTTTTAAATGGGGTGATATAGTTTTGCTTGTGAGAATATAATGATATATTAATGTTGAGACTACTACATTATTTGTTCCTCTCTTTACGCTATTAAAATGTAATTTTACAGTGCAGGACAATTTAATTGAACTGCACAAAGGCTAAATTACGGTATAATTATTATCCTAGTATTTTAAATCTAAAGTTTTGATTTATCTAGACATGTAAGGTTCTTGATGTGGATGGAGTGTGTTGGCTTAAAAATTAGCATTCACATTTTAATCATTTTATTCATAAAAGTGTTTAATCGGTGTGTTCTTTCTCTCTTGTCTCTGCAGTTTAGGATGGCTCAAGCAGACAGCAGGGCTCTGGCTTTGGGAGTTCTGGCAGGGGCTGCTGGGATCAGCTTGGCGATTGTCTGCTTCCGCAAAATAGGGGCAGGCGGTGGCAGAGTCCTACACCTGAGCAGCAATGCAGATCACACAGCAGGCAGTCTGGGTCTGCAGACGGGCAAGGCGGAGGTGCTGGATCAGCTGGGTGCTCTGATCCATTGTGTGTCTGAGCTCAAAGAGGAGGTAAAAGCCTTGAAGGATGCACTTCCACACTTGCAGGACAATGTCAGAGATCAGCTGAGGGGCCGGAGCGGGGGCGATATCAGTGCTCGCAAAGCAAGTCTACTTCATCGAACTCCCACTAGGAGAAAAAGAGCAGGTGTCTCAGCTAGAAGTGAAGGACAAAGCTCAGAAGAGGCAGAGAGTGAAGGAGGGTGAGTTTACTGAGATGCCAACTTGGCAGGTGTTTCTTTTTTAATTTATAGAAAGGCAGAAAATGCTTCTTCCTGACAGATATTGCTTAATTATATGTCACAAAATATCATATTTGTTTCTGTGACAGCCTGAGACAGCTAGCTAGATTTTTTGTTTAGCTAATACACCTCATGCCTATCAATCATTTTGAACATACATTATTTGGTAGCAGAATGAAGTGGAGAGCATAGAAAGCATAGAAAAATCCACTTTCTGGTTTTTTTTTTAAAGAAGTCTCTTATGCTCACCAAGGCTGTATGTACTTGATCAAAAATAAAGTAAAAACAGTAATACTTTGAAATATTACTGTTGCATTTGAATATTTTGTTCAATGTAATACAGGTGCATCTCAATAAATTAGAATGTCGTGGAAAAGTTCATTTATTTCAGTAATTCAGAAACTTGTGTATTAAATAAATTCAAAACACACAGACTGAAGTAGTTTAAGTCTATGGTTATTTTAATTGTGATGATTTTGGCTCACATTTAACAAAAACCCACCAATTCACTATCTCAACAAATTATAATACTTCATAAGACCAATAAAAAAAACATTTTTTGGTCTCTTGTTTCTCATTTTCCTCTTTACAATACCTCATAGATTCTCTATGGGGTTTAGGTCTGTGAGTTTGCTGGCCAGTCAAGCACCCCAACACCATGGTCATTTAACCAGCTTTTGGTGCTTTTGACAGTGTGTGTAGGTGCCAAATCCTGCTGGAAAATGAGGTCAGCATCTTCAAAAAGCTGGTCAGAAGGAAGCATGAAGTGCTCCAAAGTTTATTGGTAAACGGGTGCAGTGACGTTTTGTTTTCAAAAAACACAATGGACCAACACCACTAGATGACATTGCACCCCAAATCATCACAGACTGTGGAAACTTGACACTGGACTTCAAGCAACTTGGGCTATGAGGCTTCTCCACCCTTCCTCCAGACTCTAGGCCCTTGTTTTCCAAATGAAATACAAACTTGCTCTCATCTGAAAAGAGGACTTTGGAACACTGGGCAACAGTCCAGTTCTTCTTCACCTTAGCCCATGTTACGACATCTCTGGCGTTGTCTGTGGTTCAGGAGTGGCTTAACCAGAGGAATACGACAACTGTAGCCAAATGTCTTGACACGTCTGTGTGTGGTGGCTCATGATGCCTTGACCCCAGCCTCAGTCCACTTCTTGTGAAGTTCACTCAAATTCTTAAATCGATTTTGCTTGACAATTCCTCATAAGGCTGGGGCGGGTCTCCGGGAACTCGGTTGGTTGTGCATCTTTTTCTTCCACATTTTTTTCTTCCACTCAACTTTCTGTTAACATTCTTGGATACAGCACTCTGTGAACAGCCAGCTTCTTTGTGCAATGAATGTTTGGTGGCTTACCCTTCGTGTGAGGTGTCAAATGATTGTCTGTCTGGGAGCACTGTCATTCAGCATTCTTCCCCATGATTGTTGGTAGCCTAGTGGAACCAAACTGGAGGAACCATTTTGAAGTCTCGGAAACCATTGGTGCAAGGGTTTTGTGAGTTGCTTAGCTGATTGTTCATTTCGCCGATATTCTAATTTGTTTGAGATAGTGCATTGGTGGGTTTGTTTTGTTAAATGTGAACCAAATCACAATTAAAAGAGTCAAAGACTTAAACTACTTCAGTCTGGGTGCACTGGATTTATTTAATACACTAGTTTCACAATTTGAGTTTGAATTACTGAAATAAATGAACTTTTCCACGACATGTATATGTTATTGAGATGCACCTTATGTATATATTTTACAAAGCTAAATGTTCATACAGACCTTACGGTCAGGCTTTGCAAGTGTCCACATCCTTACAGAAGGCATCAGTTACATCACGTTGAAATCATGGAAGGGAAAGAATCATATGATCAATAATAGATTAATGAATTCTAATTACAATGATCATAGACATAACCAAACTGTATAATATATTATCTACTGTAGGTATCATAATTTTTATTTTTTATGCTGTGTTATTTATTTATTTATTTACTGATAGCTAATCAGCATGTGTTTAAAACTAAAAACTAATTATGGTTATTGGTATCAAGGTTTCAAACTGTGCCCTCAACTAGTGTTATAGAAACTAAATTTGATTTATTTAGGTATTTTGTTTTTGACATCCCTACTCTGGGTAAATGTAACATAATTTAGAGTTTTAGAAGGATTAGAAGAGTGTGCATAGCTGAGGTGTGATTCAGTGAGAGAACCGAGAGCGTTCCAAATCATGTGTCGTCTGAACTCTACTGCCTCCAGTCATTCATTTGAACATCTGTTCACTAAATTCAGCACTAAGCACTTTACATGTCCATTCCAGTCTTACTAAATTCTCCTTCCAAAACCATTCAGAAATAATCTGCTTTGTTTTCCATTGCTTTAAAATTTAGTTCTTGTTATTTCTGAGACATTATGTTCTTCAGCACCTTAAATGTCCAAAATGATTTGTTATTTTAAGCCACTTGGTTTGTGCATCTTTGCCTCCAAATTCTCCAAGTGTAAAAATAAAGGAAACACTTGAGGTGTTCAGTTGTTTTTGTATGTCTGTTTGGAGCGTTTCTAGACCATGACTGGCTTTTGTGTTGCTCGGTTTTCATGGTTTTACTTTGAGCAGGCAGAATGTGTTTTAACACTACAATCTAGCACAGGACGTTGATTTGAGAGTGTGTGTAGTTTGGTCCTGGAGCCGCTTGGGTTTCAAAGGACAGTTCATCTGTCAAAACAGTTCCCTCCTTTCTGTCTCTCTTTAAAGCACTGGCTAATCAATCTGAAAGAGTGACTGCTGAGTTATCACAGTCTAATTTTGACTGTCTCATGTAGGAACTTGTAATTTCTGTCACCGTTCCTACATTGCTTGAGTGCAATCACGTCACAGCTTGCCTTAGTTGCTAAAGAATGTTAATACTTGAACATTTGAAATGATACCATTTATTATGTTTGATTGCTGTAGATTTAGAAAAAAGTTATTGTTTACATAGAGGCAGACAGGTCATAGCACAGATGCGTAAGGACGGAAATGAATGAGTCATTAAGGATGCAAAAAATACAGTAAAACAGCAATACTGTGCTTTTTTACAATTATATACATTTTTGCAATTTAAAATAATTTTCCATTGTAAAATATTTAAACGTGAATTTTTTTCCTGTGATGCAAAGCTGAATTTTCAGCATCATTACTCCAGTCTTCAAGCATCGCTCTAGAGTTGCGGCTCAGGAACAATTCGTATTATTGTCAGTTTGAAAACATTGTATTGCTTAATCCTTTTAGCTGGAACCAGGTGATACATTTAGTTCAAGAGTCTTGAGTGGAATAGAAAGTTTCAAACAACAACCGCAAGGTGTCTGGTCACTTTTGATATAATTTTATGTATTCATTAGCTGAATAAATATTAAGTTCTTTCCAAATAACTTCTACTGACCCCCAACTTGTAGGTTTTGGTGTTAGTAACCATTTCCGAGAAGGTCTGGCTGCAGCCCGCACTGCACCGTCAGACTTGCACTCTCAGACTTGCGCTCCGCTAGCGACGTCACTTGCAGGCTTTATTTGTTATTTTGTTCTATTTTTTTATTACTTTTTGTTTGAATCTCTCAACATTTTACAACCGTAGCCAGGTGGTGAAGACAAGAAAAAGAAACCAAATTACAATTTCACTTGCAATCGCCACTTGCACTCTACGATACCTGTGACATCACTTGCAATCGACACAAATCATGCGTGTTGCCAAAATCCGTCCGCCAACAGAACCGAGAATATGAACGGCAATGACAAAGTCATCCGTAGGTTTCCCCGCCTGTAAAAAGGCATAAACACGTAACATGGCTTAATTATTAAGAAAGCTAGTAAAAATATCAAATTATCCAATTTTATTATAATAATAGAATCTGTATATAGTATTTTCCTCCCATTCCGCAAAACGTGGCATGATGTGGCATAATGGACTAAAAAGGCCAAATTCAATATGCTCCTCTACATTATTAATATACATAACTAATATGTACAGGCAAGCAGGTGAGCCTAGAATAAATGCAACACACACAGTTTCGCGTTAAGCGTTTTTCCATAAAGAATAAACTGTCTACAACTCTTTTATATCATTGTCTTTGTCCATTAAGCCTACATGTGACGGGTGTTTTATTGATACTGATTTTGCTAATATGATTGCAAGTGACGTCGCTGGTAGTGGAGAGTGCAAGTGGCGATTGCAAGTGACATTGTAATTTAGTTTCTTTTTCTTGTCTTCACCACCTGGCTACTGTTGTAAAATGTTGAGAGATTCAAACAAAAAGTAATAAAAAATAGAACAAAAGTAAAAAAAAATAAAAGACTGCAAGTGACGTCGCTAGCGGAAGCGCAAGTGTCTGAGAGTGCAAGTGCAAGGCTGCAGCTAGACCCTCTTGACCATTCCAGAGGAATAAAGAAAGGTCTTTGTGTCCAAACTCCAGGGGCTGTGTCTGATGAAGTCATATGAATGTGTGCATAGCCAGTTACTGTTGGGATGGTAACTGTGTTAACCTGAACAGCTCTCCTTTTCAAAGTGTTTGCACTTTTGTTATGCATATGAAAGGCTTGAGAGTTTTATTCAGTTCTATTTGGGCATTGGAGGTGTATTAACCATAACAAGAACACAAACCTTCACTCTTTCACTGTAGGGTCTATAAAAAACATTTTTAAAGGCCTAGTGCAATTTTGTGCACACTAACACACTGCAGTGTCAGATTTATTTATTTATCTTTTTAAGGGGTAATATGTGCCCCTGGAGAATTTGTGGAACATTTGTTACTTTTTATAATGGATTTTTATAACTGTAAATATTGTATGTTCCGCTAATCAGATAATTTTTGAAAAATCTCAATCAAATTCTCTCTTCATTGCATTGATTAAACAAAATTTGACTCAAATATCACATTATTTAATCAGCTTCAGTTCACGACAGCGTCTTCTTGTGAATAAAATATAACGATTGAAGGATTTCATTTTCTCACATTTCAAGCATTTTTACCACTTTCATTGGCCTTTTTCAGAGAATAAATATTGCATGAGATTGTTAAATTTTTATTAAAGAATAAATGTAACAATTTTGATATATGCTTAAAATGTCAGATTATATTCCTTAAACAAGAATAGACAATTTGCCAGCTTTTGTAATTCAAGATAATTAATTAATTCAAGATCTCTTTGTAATAAGTAATAACATAACATCTATATTTTAATGGGGGGTGGGGGAAGACAAAATAGAAATAATTATAAAAATGATCCTAGTCATTTATTTCTGCTGTTGCTTTTTCATCCAAAAGTTTTGACTAGTCACCACCCCCTCAGAGAAAACGTACCTGATTCATTATAATATGTGAAAAGATGTACAGTAGTCAAATAGTAGACAGGTGCAGTTCACGCTGGAATGAGAATAGAAATGAGCTTCAGTGCTTGAATGTGCTGATTTATCTTATGATCAGCAATGTTCATTTGCACCTCCACTGAGAGAACATGCTCAGCAGACAGAAAGAATTTATCTTGATGAAGAGCGGATCATTAATACTTTATGAATTAAAACATGCAGAAAGGGGACCCCCCCCCCCCCCCCCCCATTAAATTTTGACAGATGGAAAGTAGGTTCCACTTCAAGTGCAAAGGTTGACAGTAGAAATTCATTCATGTTTTTGCCATTCATCATTACAGAGGGTTATTTTGATTTCATATTAATCAGGGTTATAAGAATGAGAAGAGAGCTTTTGATAGTATTACTGCTATGTGCAAATCAAAACTATTTACACTAAACATAAACGATTTGTTATTGGTGTGTAAAATGCGATAGCAAAGGCAAAAAAAGTTTTATTTTTGTATTTGTTCGTCGAATGAATAGAGATGTGATGATAAGACTTGGTTTTCATTGCCTCACAAAGATAAACCGAAGCAGAGAAGCAATGCAAAGGCAAACCTTTGCGCTAATGATGATGGTTAATGTACATCCTGATGATGCTTCAGATTTGAGTGTGGAGCCAGATCCTTGACAGTTGTTGATCTTTGCTGAGGACAGATGTTAGACGTGCTCTCAAACGAACACTGTATTCTTGAGCTTACAGTTCTGCTCATAGTGGCCTCACAAAGAGGGAGATAAAAGATTGGCATCGAAATAATCCCTGTGGATGATTCTGTTTTTCCTGGGTGTGGCTACGTCCTTCAATCCAGATAGAGGAAATGGACAACTTCATTCAGACTCTGGCCAGGCATATACAATAATTAACATATTTTATATGTTTTTAAAAGAAGTCTCTTGTGCTCACTAAGGCTGTATTTATTTGATCAAAAACAGCAACTATTGTGAAAAATTATTATTATAATTTAAAAGAACAGTTCTCCATTTTAAAATTAGAATTAAATGTGAAAGTTTTTAAATTTAAAAGTAGAATTCAAATTAATAATGTAACCCCTTAAATCAAAAACACACCGGCAGAGTATTGAATTAAGATTAGAACGAAGCTCAATCACTGGCATTCCAATCACCAAGCGTTTCTTTGATTCCTGGGCTGTGGGTTATTTCCTTTGACTGTCATGAGCGACCGTCTTGTATGTAACATTGAAGTGCCCTCAGAGGTTCCAGCTCCAGCACATCCCTGAAGAACCATCGCTCGAAGTCTCAGATGTTCTCACGAACCGCGAATGACGCAAATGCTTTAGGTGCCAGCTCTTGATGGAAGCCTTTTATGTTTTCACTTTTTCTCAAGTCTTTCATTTGTACCTTAACCTGTAATTAATGTTTTTACACACTCATCTCGGCTGTTGAAAGTGTTAGTGCACACCTACAGTCATTGAAAAGAGACGTTTTTCTAAGGCTATAAAAGTTAGGGAGGTATTGCGTGCCTTGTTGTAAGAAAAATAAACAACCCTCATAGTATTTTTTTACTTGAAAGCCTTCAGGTGTCAATCTGAAACCGGCAATCCCAATAAACATTTAATTAACCTGCTTCACATGTGCACAGATCCTGTGGATATTTTGCATGTAAACACTTTATGAATGCATATCCATTACTGACTGCATCAGTGACCTTTGTGAAAACACCCATAGGTTTGTACATTCATTACCAAGTTTGTGCTTGGCCTCCAAAGGGAATTCCTTCACCTTCTGTCTCTTGTGTAGGAAAAAAAACACACATTTTAAGCAGGTTGTTTTGGCCCGAGCTTCCCGAAAGGTATCGTTGAGGTAGAATATAACGTAAAGCATTTCAAAATCCACTTTGCCTCTGTAATGTGCATGTATTTGGGTCAGTTTTTATGTCTTGAAGTAAAGGAATAGTTCAGCCAAAAATTTAATTTACTAAAAAGTTACTTCTCCTCAGGCCATCCAAGATGTACACGAGTTTGTTTCTTAATGGGAAACAGATTTGGAGAAATTTTAGCATTACATCACTTGCTCACCAATGGATCCTCTGCAGTGAATGGGTGCCGTCAGAATGAGAGTCTGAAAAGCTGATTAAAAACATCTCAATAATCCACAACAAAAGCTTTTGGGTTTAGCAAGTTCTCATATGAAGCTAATTTCATCACAACAGCAGATACATGCTCACTGCCGTCTCTTCTGTGTGATACAGGTATATAACCGCACTGACAGATTCTGAGGAAGAGGAAAGTGACAATGACCGACAACCACTGCAGGAACCAGTGGATGAACTCACTGCTCTGCTGCAGAAAGCAGACCGACTACACAGCTGTAACGGGGCAGAGAAAGCACAAGGCCTGAATGCTCTGCTGGAGAGGAAAGCAGAGGTATGTAAATTAAAGCTCAAAAGTTTGGGGTCAGTATGTTTTTGAACCACTTTGAATACTTTTGTTCAACATGGGTGCATTAAATTGATTAAAAGGGACATTTATAATTTTACAAATGGTTTCTATTTCAAATAAATGCTGCTCTTTTGAATGTTTTATTCATCTAAATAATAATAATAATAAATAAAACGGTTTAATACATTACTTGCATTACATTTATTTAATTTATGTAATAAATAAATTACCTTAAAGCAGTGGTTCCCAACCCTGGTCCTGGAGGCACCCCAACGCTGCATGTTTTGCATGTCTCCTTAAAGCAGCTTTGGGCTGATGACGTATGAGTATGAGTTCATGAGGTGAACTAAAGGTGCGTTCACACCATATCGGAATTCCCATAATTACGAGATCCCAACTTGTAAAAAGCGTTCACGTTCTTGTAGAACTCGTAATTACAACTTGTGAACTGGGAGTTTTCTGAGAGCTATGACTTGTACCACATGACCGCTGTACCACGTGACCACTGCAGGCTCTGTTTAGGCGTTGATAGTGTTGCCATAGAAAAGCATAATTCCGAGTCCGTGGACGTGAACAGCTCCGAGTAGAACGTCACGTGCTGTCATCTCGAAATTACGGTAATTACGATATGGCGTGAACGCAGCATAACCCTTTAATCAAACACACCTGATTCAGATCATCAGCTCATTAGTAGAGACTCCAAGTCCAAGACCTGAAATTGGTGTGTCAGAGAAAGGAGACATGCAAACTGTGCAGTGTTGGGGTGCCTCCAGGACCAGGGTTGGGTTGAGAGCCACTTCCTTAAAGTATATTAAAATAGACCATCAGTTATCAAAAACATTTAAATCTTACTGACCCCAAATTTTGTTGTACGACGGCTTCTGGTTTATGAATTAAATGTTTTATTAGCACACGTCATGTATGTGCTTACAGTTTGATCAGAAGTGCCAGTACCTTTGGCGGTTGTCCAGAGCCTATGCAGATGCACATGATTTTGCCCTAGAACTTGCAGAGAAGAAGAGCTTTGCTGAGAATGGTAATTATGCTTTAATCACAGCTTTTATGATTACAGGTTGACATGCAATACAATACATTGCAGACATTTGTGTCAGAATTGAATAATTTGACATAATGGTTCAAATTTAGTCCTTGCTTTCGATTACCATGAAATATCATTGAATTATCAGCATTTGGTTGCTTTTCTCTGCAAATAATAATTCATACAATTAAGTGTGATTTATTAAATTAATTAATTGCCATATAATTTGATTGAGTTAGAATAAAATTGATTGACAAGCCTACTTAATTTATAACCCATCTTGACTTATTCATGAAAACATAACCACCTCTAATCGTGAAGTGTTTGCTGTTTTTAGGTTATGAATGCCTGTGTGTCCTGTATTTTGCTCTTAATCTGTCTGTGCTCTCTATTCTCATTCTGTTCCTTTTTTTCCTTCTCTCACTGCCAATTACATTTAACACAATAGCCACTCAGTCCATGTGTATATGGGGGGACAGGATCAACTAGTTCAGTTTCCGACCCTTCTTTACTATTATGCCTTTAATTGCTGTTTTACAGTCACTTCTTTGTATGAAGGCTTTAGTGTCAAAGACGTCGGAAGCAGACCAATTATCACTTATATTTAAATCTTTAGAGGAAGTATGTCTTATTAGTCCAGTGGTGAACAGGTGTGTGATCATCTGCTGCAAAATAAATGTTTTAATTTTCGTGTGAAAAAAGATCGGATGCTACTGGTCTGTCACATCTCGTTTATTTCGTTTGCATTTTTCATTTTAGGGAAAAAAGTTGGTGAAAAGGTGATTTCCATCAATCCACTGTGTGCTGAAGGTCATCAGTGGTGAGTTATTTAAAAAAAAAGTTTTTATTAACTGATTAACTTCAGCTTATTCAGTTTCATATGTCAAAATATCCATTTTATTTTTTAATCTCATATTAATATTTTATTTTATTTAAGCTTTATTTTAATTAACAAATATGTTTTTTTTGTAGTTTTCATTTTAGTTTTTAGTTAATAACACCACTGGACTAGGGCCCAGATTTATATTATATTATAGACTGCTATAATGTTGTAAATCGGTTAGTAAGTCTGGCCCTAGATCTAAACACATGGTCCAAACCTAATAAAACATGGAAACATTGACATTAAACACTGGTACTCTGAAGACTGGAGCCACCAAATTGCTTATATTTCTAGTGGGTGCATAATGAATAAAGCCTCATAACTCTCCAACGATTTGATTAAGAAACTTTAAACGTATATTTCCCATCTACTTCGTGTGCCCGTTTTGTTTTCTTTCACCCTACCAGTAAACATTAACTTGAATGTGTAAATCTGTAAAATGACAATATAAACTAATTCGCAGCCTTTCATGTACCTCTCACTGACACACTTTTGGCATAGCTTATATTTGCTCGGGCCAGATCCGTTGAGCTCGGTACAGCCGCATTTGACAGCCACAGTCTAATAGATTACCCCCTAGGTCAATATGAAACTCGTAAAACAAAATAGTGATCATAATCATGCTGAGGCTGTGTAGTTGTAAAAGTTATCTGTAACTAGAGACCGCAGGGAGGTGTGAATCGTGTGAAGTGAGGTCTCTGGGAAGCGGTAGACCAAAGGCACGGACCGGACTGTGTGCGCTGCCGCGGTTCGCGTGACACAACGTGAAAACCAATGCACCTCATCTGTGTCGCCAATTGAAAAAGCGATATTTACCCAGGTCGCTGATCCCGTTCCCTATGCACGACTTGGGCACCTATGACGCATTTCAGATGTACAAGGATAAATATACTACCCTGGCGATAGACGTGAACAAGTGAGCGCAGGCTCAGGGCTATTTATAGTGCAGGGGCGGGGGCTTCGCGCTTCTAGAGAGCGTATGGTCAGACGATTTGTGAGAAGATGAAGTACGATGTTTTTTTTTTTTCTTTTTTTTTTTTTTTTTTTTTTTTTTTTTTTTTTTTTTTTTTTTTTTTTTTTTTTTTTTTTTTGTTTCTGAGTTAAAAAAAATCGTTTGAGCCTTTGCGGAAAGGACGAACTAAAATCTTTGAATGCTTATATCTTCTAAATGCGAATGTTGTCACTGTTTTGGAGCACACTGCCTTATAGATAACCTTGAGACTAACATATTGATACTAACACCCAAAAAACTTTAATTTTGATTTCATGGGGACTTTAAGATGTTTGATTTTTATTTATTTATTTATTTTGATTTCTGGATGATAAAAATGGCAAAAAAGATTTAACAGTGGTTAAATATGGCTCAGGTCCGTCCTTCAAAGTAAACCTTTGGAGGTTTTCAATTTTTATCATGCGTTAGTTGAAAAGTATAAATCTGATCTCTTAGAACAGTAATGGTACACCTCTCTTCAACAAACTGCTTCATTTGCATTCTCATAGAGACTTAGCAACTGCATAGCAATGACCTGGCAACCACACAACACTTTAGTCGTCAGTCGTTTTGTCTTCAATAAATGTAGTTTGGTAAATCTTTTCTGAATTAACTTGTATTAGAAAGTCCTGATACAATGTACATCTTCAACTCTTCATTTTTGTCATTGTCTCATGGTGAAAGCTGGTCATTTATTCTTCTATTCTGCAACATAGCTGCAGAGCGGCATTTTGACCATGAACGGCAATGGCAGCTCTTGTCATTGAGACTTTATTGAATGCTCAGCCAAAGGTGATGAGAGAGAACTTTCTGTTCTGAGCCGAGAGGTGTCTGTCGATCAGTTTGACTCTTAGACATCTTTGTTTGTGGCCGGTTGCTCAGGGGTTTTCTCTGCCCATGAGGAAAATACTGATTAAGCTTACATAATCTTCTGGCAGCCACAAGTCTTAGTATTCGGCTGGTTGTTTTGTTTTTTTTCCGGGTTTTTTTCATTTGTTTTTGTGTGGTTTGTGCTTGTGTATGCATGAGTGTGAATGAGTCTATATAATATTTCAACTCACTGAAAGGACTCTTAAGCTCCTGTCAGAAACAACCCTTGGCCAAACCACACTTTTTCTTATACAGTCCCTTCTCTCCCTCTTTAAGTGTCATTTTCATTCGGGTTTTTGCTCTGTTTCTCTCTCTCGCTTTCATTTTCTCCCACACACACGCACATTTCAACATAGAATAAACTTTACAGAAGTTTCACTCCAGAACACTGGAAACTGCCTGAAGCTCACAAAACCTCTCTGACCTGTTCTGAGCATGAAGAATTACACTAATAGTGTAACAAACATCTGCTTGTTTTCTTTAACACTCTTGGATATCATGGCCGATGAACTCGACATCATCTGCTTCAAGACCAGTCACAAGTTAATATTCAAATAAATGCTAGAAAGAATAAGTTTGAAAATGCACAATGTTTTGCACACTTTGCACTTTATTTGTGGCCTCTGGACAATAAGTTCATATGAGATTTGTTGGCCTATTTCTCGTGTGTGGATCTTATTTGTTTTTTGTTCATTTTGTAATTTAGCCGACACTTTTATCCAAAGCGACAAATTATGAACATCACAAGCAATTTGATGCAATTTTTTTTATTTGATCTAAAATACAGTAAAAACGGTAATATTGTTAAATATTACAATTTTAAAAAACTCTTTACCATTTGGATATATTTTAAAATGTAAATTATTCCTGTGATGGTAAAGTTGAATTTTCAGCATCATCAAGTCAAGTCACCTTTATTTATATAGCGCTTTATACAATCCAGATTGTGTCAAAGCAGCTTTACAGTGTTAAACCGGAAAAACAATAATGCAATGAAATATTTGTGTGGAAATCATCATACTGTTTTCAGGAAACTTTGATGGATAGAAAGTTCAAAAGCACAGCATTTACTTGAATTAAAAAAATAAATAAAAATCCTTAAAGTCTTTACTGTTATTTTTGATCAGTTTAATGTATCCTTGCAAATTTTTTTTAAAACAAAAATTCTACTTACCCAAAATATTTGATTGGTGGTGTATTTTACATATTGCATATTACAATGACTGCATTTACAGATATAAATCAGAATTTGATCATATTGTTATCAGTATTCCTCAGCATCATTCTGAGTATTAAGTTGACAGATGAGAAAATTAATGGTAATTAATGAGTTGATTTAAATTATGCTAATTACATGTATAAGTAAGTAGCATGTAAAAGTACATTTTGACTTTCTCAAAGTGTAAAAATAAAAATTGAACTGAATTTGTTGCAGGAGATTCTGGTGAAGAATAAATAAATCAAATTAATTTCAGTACACTGCTGCCTTACAAGCATATCTGTTACTGGTATATTTCCACCGGTATTGCTTTGATACAGTATTTGCACATTCTTGTTCACAAAGTATCCACATATGGTTAACAGTTTTTATTATTGGGAATGTTTACCCATAATGTCCCTGTGGGGGGAAACCCCAGATTCCTGGAGTGAGGAGATGTTGTCAGGTGTGTGACGTGCTCATTCAGCCAGCAGAACTTCTGCCACTGGCTTCCATCACTTTGCTGTGGTTAAATGTTCAGGCCTACAGGCATTGCCAGAACATGACAGCAATGAATAAAAATGCTTCACAAACCAATCTGTGAAAGGAGGGGGGAAGGAATTAGCCCCGGGAACATTGAGCAACCTTCTCCCCACTTGTACTGTCTCTGCCAGCAGTTGTTATTCGTAATCACTTCTGGTATGTATTCATGTTGCTTCAATACGAATTTATTTGCAGTTCATCAAGGTTTAGACGCACTAAGAGCTATTTTTGGTGGTCTCCAACTTTATGTCCATTCATTAAAATATTAAGTAATCAGGATTGTGCTATTAGTTTTGGCTGTTTTCACTTTGTTAGCTCTGTTCAAAAAGCAGTTTCTATTGTCTACATAGGCAGCATGACTGAAAGGGACCCTTATAAGTGACTGGTTTGGAATGCTATGCACAGGTAGCAACAAATTGCAATCAAATAGTTTCAGATTTTGATATGGGCATGTTGCAAAGCTAATAATAAATTTGTCAGTATTGCACAAAATCTGTCTTTATAATCCCCTGTCATCTTGGGTAACTTATTTCAGGATGTATTTGATGCCGTCTTGGAATTCAGCCATAATAAGGTTGCAATGAAGATATAATGTTGCTGCCTAGATTTTAGAGCTGCCGTCATGTCAAGAGCATGCCTATGATTACCTCAAAGTCCTGTCTATTCAGACAGCACACTTAGTTTTGGAACAGAGCTGTTGATTTTAAGGCATTTGTCATCTTTGCCCTCCAGAGATCTCATCGCAAACTTTGTGATCTTCTGTTTTGGTTGGTCATCCTATTTTTGGTGTAGAGTGTTCAATGTAGCTGTCCTTCTCTGCACCATTGAGTCACAGTAGCCAGACATAGTTGTTTGCTTTGGGAGAAAGTAGGTGAAATATGTTCCTACACTGTCTGTTCTGCAGCGATGCCAAGCTCAAAGAACCAGCTCCTCAACAAGGTGATGCAATGTTCATTCTCAGTCATCCTCTATGAAAAACAAAAACTGCTGTTATTCAGTTCATAGTCAGACTTCTGACAAACAGCATAAAGTCTTAGTCCACATTTCAGCTTTTTCTGTTCACCTTGACAGGAACAGACAGTTTGAGCAAAACAAAGTGAGTTTATTGCATTTTACATGCAGTTTAGCAGAAACTGTGTAGAATTTCTATAATAGTCTATAGTTCTTATTTGGATGACATAATTTCTGATCACACAAAACAAAGCGGAGTATGCTGTTCAATTTGTGCAAATATAGTTTAATTGTCAAAAAAACCCAATTAAAATTTTCCATTGGCTTTTGCATTATTGCAGAAATGAAGCAACCATCAAAAGTTTATGATTCTTATACTTTTTCTTCATCATGATACTGTTCACAAATGAACCTGAATTTGGTCTAAATACAATTGCTAGAAAGTAAAAAGATAAAGGCAGTCTATAAACAAACTACGCAGGGTCATGTGACTCCCAATGCCAATGCCACCACCACAAAACCTCTGACAACTGTCTTTATTTAAAGAGCATTCCCCCTCGATTAGAGACAGAATGAAGCTGTGAAAGTGACTAGATGAGTTTACCTTTTTGCTGTGATGCAATTAATGTCTATTGTAGTCCTATTTAGCCTATTTTAGCAGCTGCATTTTCCAAGTGGATATTACTGACATATGTCTTATATTTTGAGCTTGTGTTAACCACAGACCTTTCAGACATTTAATCAAAAACCCATTCAAAAAACCCATTGACTTCAGGATGATGGAACTGGAAGTGCTAAATGCAACTCTTTTCTGGGTTTTGGCTTACAAAAATATGTCATCCCTGCAGCTCTATTTGTTTATTCTTGTAAATGCAGTTTGGTTTCCAGATTCCAAAAAACTCTGTCCTTACTCTCGAAGGTTGCACAAAGTCAGCCAATCAGATTAGATGGTGCTAGATTGAGAAGTTCAGCTGGTCAGTGAACAGACTATGGGTGGTCCGTGGACGTGCCGCTTTTTGTTACTTGAATCTCTTTCCTGCATGCATTTAATTTTCCTTTTTTTTTGCAGTCTAAACAGCCAGTAAAAGAGCTTCATTCCCACAGCACAACCCCCCCCATACACACACCAGTGTGACTGAGTACAGTAAGTCTATCCGTCAAGGTACATCTGCTAGTGTTGAGTTTCTCTCTGGTGAGCTCAAGGTCCAAGGCTTTTGGCTTCAGAGTCTGTCACCCAATCAGACTCAGACAAATGGAGCCCCTTTCACCTCCTGTGACAGTCATTTGACCTCCTCACCCCTTGATTGTGCACATAAAAGGTGTATGTGCCCTGCTCCATTGTCTGACTGAGAGTACCAGCAGGATTTACATCTCTATGGTGGAAAAGCTTTGATCACCTCTCAGCTGGCGCCTCAAAACTCTATAAATACACAACACATGTACACACGCACATCAGCCCTACACCTACAGTCATGACTTTCTTTCTTTCAAGTAAAATCGCTGCATAGCCTCAAGTAGCAACATGATAAAAGACACCAATCTTTATTAAATAGCCTAGTTAAATGTGTTAATATTAATAATCAAAATTATTCTTCCGCAGTTTAGTTAAAATTTTGGCGGTTCAACTTGGCACAGGTGTGCATTAATTAGCAATTTACACCAGCTTTGAAAGTGGTTTATTCAGTGAGTAATTAGAGTCAGATTTTGTAATGAGAAATAACTTGCAGCTCTTATTAGATCAAATGTTTATGGTTTGAAGAGCTGATGCTAATTTTGTCCAATGGTGCTTAGATAGATCATAGCGTTTTGGTTTTCACCCACTTTGTTTTATTTTTTTGCACTGTAGTCTACACAAATGATATAAACCCATATAATTAATGGAATTTAGCATAGCTTCAGTTCATATATTACTAATTACTGTTTTCTTTTCTCTCTCTGTTTTTGTTTATCTCTGCACAGGTATGCTATACTCTATGCTATATCAATGTTTGGCGCCCCGACTCCTGTAGAATATGATCTGCATCAGAATAAAAAATAAAAAGGTGTATCATCCTTTCTTAAGGTGAGTGTGCATGTGTGTTCTTTATACAATGTTCACATGTTTCAAATGTTTTGATAGGATGGCATGGATTAATTGCTACATGTAAACATCGCAACTTAAAATGATTCAATCCCATTAAAAAAAATTAAAATATATCAAATACATTATTTTTTTCTGTTTATATGAAATCCAGCCTGTCTAAAGCTCAAATGCAGTCAGCAGAATATTGGAACAGTTCAGATGTACTGTTTACAGCTGAGCTCATGTCAACATAGGAAGTAGTTACTTCCAGTTACTTCCTCTTTTAATTACTTCCAGATGCTCCCAGTTACAAATCTGACCCTTAATTATTTACACATTTATTCCTGTGCTTCATGTAGAGAAGAGTTTAAGGGCAGTAAATGATACAGTGATCTCAGCATAAGGTCATTCCAGTTGATTTCAGTGGTTGTATGTGTTGGTGGGAGCATAGCATAAGCTTCTGTAAGAGTCAGTAGGGCTGGGTAAAAAATATCGATATCTTGATATTATCGATTCTCGATTTTTACGGAACGATATCTATTCTTAAATCCCAAGAATCGATTAGTCTAGCCTGTTTTCAGTTAATGGACGGAACATTGAAGGGCACTTCCCATCCAATATATCGCAATAAGCAATGTGTTTTGGTACTTTTAATATGAAAAAGTCAGATTTCAAATTCTGTCCATTGTAATGCAGTATTCAAACAATAAATGCCATTTTGGCGCTGTTTAATGTGGAGTGACAGATCGCTGTAGCGCCTCAGTTCAACAGACGTGGCAGCGCAAGGCACACATGAACTGATCATCTCCTCCACATTAATACCAGTTTCAGCACAAAATAAACATGACTAAACATCCGAAGGTAAGTTAAAAGAAAGAGTACAACTTTACAATCCGTATCCTGGCTCATATAATCGCTCAATCAGTGTTTCCTCCGCGCGAAGACGTCATAATATAACGTCTTGTAAACAATGTCACATTACGTCACATTTAGGGAACAGACACGACGCGCATAGAGAGACCCGGGTATGGCGCAACTACCAGCACCCCCAGTTTCACCAATCAGGGATAAGATAGGAGTCACATGATCATTTCAGTGTGTACCCACTTCCTCCCAGATCCACATGGATGGTTATCAAGGCTGGAAATAGGCATATGCCAATTTTATAGAGAAAAAAAAATGATTTTAAGGTAAGAATGTAATTTTGTTTTACCAAAACTATATTTTGTGTAGTACTTAAACTATTGCTGATAAAATATCTTATATTAGATTAAATTGTAGTTTCTCATGCAAAATGTGATGCATTTTTCACCTTCTAATTTCAAACCATTAAGCTAATACAGCTAGCTAAACAATAACTGACAGGGGTAGGGTGGGTTGTAACACATCTTTAAAAGGTATGAAACTATATAATATGAAACTATGATTTTTTTTTTCTTTTTACATTTTTACAGAATGCCTAGACAGTGGAAAAGAAAGACACAGAGAGGTGTGCCTGCCAGTGTTTTAAAAAAGGTGTTTGATGAGGTCACAAAGAAGGGAAAGTCAGTCAGATCAGTTGCAAAGGAAGCATTCTGTCAAATTAATTCAGTTTATTTATATAGTGCTTTTAATGATGCCTCAAATCAGCTTACAGAGAAATATAGCTGTGAAACTGAAATCTTTATTTAGTAGTTCCATTTAAGCTTCATTAAATGCTTAATTTAAATGTTATTATGTCCCCACCACACTCAAAAAATATATATATTTTAGTTGTTTGCTCAGTTTACTTAAATAAAATAAGCTAACACAACACAAATCTTAAGTTTGTGCTCAGTTGTCATTTGACATTTAAAAGAGTTTATGTCGATTTTTGAGGTTACCACTACGCTGTGTAGACCTTGTTGTTAGGCTATGGCTACATGACCTCAGACGATGACAACTTTTGTGTTGTCTGTATGGAGTCATTTTCCAACACAAATCCAATGGAAGTGTGGGTAAAATGTGCTCTATGCAGTCTCTGGGCCCACCAATCCTGCACTCCAGGATTAGCAAAATTAATTTGTCACCATTGTGACTCTGATTGAGAATTCAGACATAGATGCACTAATGTGCACACATTAGTCTTAAAAATAAATACGTAAAAATAAATAAATAATGCCGTTAAGCAAGTTTGTTCTAGTAGAGTAATTTACACACACATAGACAGAAAGTGGAGCTGAGTTATGTTCAGTCACAAAGAAAGACATTGTAATGAGTTCTTCTTTTGGATTGTTTCAGTAAACCTAGTTTTTGTTGCATATTGCATGGTGTGGCTTCTGTTTTTTTTCATCGTTTGACTAATTGTTACAATTGACCCCAGTATGTGTTACATCCTACCCCAGCAGTGGGGTAGATTGTAACAAAGGCACTCCATGTATTTGACATCAACTTAAATGGGGTGTGATATTCTTGCTGAGGTTTCAATGGGTGCCTTTTGTTGTACACAAATGTGGGTACATTGTATAAATGTTTGAATACTCTAGCTTGAAACCTCAGAGTTACAGATGCTGAAGCAAAAAGTGATACAACCATACCCGGTCTCCCCCTACCTCATCAATCAGATAGAAAAAGAAACTGTAGAGAGGGGCATTTTGCTAAATATATGCACCATATATCATTCATTATAAATTTGACTGTTCTTCAATGTTTAATTTATGTTTGAATAAATCCATCAAGTTTTAATGACAGCCACCATTATGTTTATATTTAAAAAAAAATTTAAGTAGAAATATTATTATGTAATTGTAACTTTATTATTTAAAAAAAACTTCATTGTGTAATTTTAACAAATCAGTCAATTTTAACCTTCAATATTATAGTAATGTAGTACCAACTGACTCTCGTGTACATTTTACAACATTAGTTGAGAGATTTTTTTTTTTTCCTTGAGAAATTTTGGCATGTATTGTACCTGATATATATCCAAAATAATCGATATTGAATCGAATTGCAAGCTTGTGAATGAGAATCGAATCGAATCGTGAAATTTGTGTCAAAACCCAGCCCTAAGAGTTAGTGTTCATAATCTTATCTGAGACGAGAGCAAATAGAATGAGGGTACCACCCACACACAACACACACACACACACACATGTATTTCATAAGAGCAGATCAGTCTCTGATACACGTAGCATTTTATCTTAGCTGTCAGCTAGATTTCCAAACACCCACACACCTGCAGAGCCCTTGCAGGTGAGCTAGCAGAGAGAGAGAGAGAGGAGCTGAATGACAGATGCGTGTGGTGGGTTTTTCTATGTTCGTGCGAGACAGTTCAGCAAAAATATTTGCGGTATCTCAGCTGTAGAGATCAGCAAAAAAGACAAGTCTTGCCAAGAAGCCTCTCACTCTCTTCCTCTCTCTCTTTCTCTCTGTCTCAAGGATCATCTGGATAAGGCAATTGAGTTGAAACCTGAAGATCCTCTGTCATATTACTTGCTGGGCCGCTGGTGTTATGCTGTGAGTGACAGAGCATTTGGTATTAGTGTTTTTGGGGAAATTCATGACATTGTGTTAGTTAAAGCCTGAATCAGGGTTCCCACGTTCAAAAAAAAGCCTGGTCAAATCAGGGAAATGTATTTATTTTTTCTCTTTCAAAACTTAGGGAAAAAAAATCAGTTTAATTAATGGAACCGAATATAGAGAATATATACTAGTAAAGTTTGGGTTTGAAAAGATTTTTTAATCTCTTATGATTACCAATACTGCATTTATTTGATCATATGTACAGTAAAAACAGAAATATTGTGAAATGTTATTACAGTTTTAAATAACTGTTTTCTATTTCAATATATTTTAAAATGTAATTAATTTGAAAAAAGTCTTAATCCAGTCTTCAGTGTCTCATGATCCTTCAGAAATCATTATAATATGCTGATTTGCGACTCAAGAAACATTTCAATGGTGAAAACAGTTGAAACGTTCAAAAATAAAATGGCATTATTTTAAAGCTTTTGTAACATTATAAATAAATTTAATGTATCCTTGCTGAATAAAAGTACAGATTTATTTTTAAAAAAGTTTTGAACAATAGCATGCATATTTATTGTGAGTGCAGTCTGTTTAAATGAATAAAATACAATAAAAGTCTTGGAAATTCATTGGTCAAAAATGTGTAAACCCTGACTTAATGAGTGCTAGCACAAAAATATTGTTTTAATTCATATTACAGTGGTGAAATATAAGAAAAAGTGCTTGGCCACCCATTCTGATTTCTTATTTTTTGCATAGTAATGTTGGCACCACCTGTACACATGTATCTACAGAAGGTCATCAAAAACAAAATGTAAATATTACAAACAAAGATAATGCAAGTAAATACAAAATGCAGTTTATAAATTATAATTTCTTTTATTAAGGGAAAAAAGCTTTCCAAACCAATGTTAGCCCTTCCACGTGAAAGCATGAATTATTGCTCCACCATCCTGTAAAATCATGAAAAGAGAACATGCATTAACCACATATGTTAGAAAGCTGAAGTAGTAACGTTAAAATTCACTAGCCCCCCACAGAAGGCCTGAGTACTGGCGACCTGGCCAATCCAGAAATCACATAAAATAGAAAACTGATCTGACAAACTTGACGAAGCTTCTACAGAAGCAACACAGTATGCCACGATTAAAGGAAATCAAGCATAAGATTGACGGAATAAAAGCCACATTTTCTAAGGGCTTTGAGACTTCCAGTGAACCATGGTAAGAGCCACTTATCCACAATGTAGGAAAAACTTGGAACAAGGGGGAACCGTTCCTTTTTAGGAGTTGTTTAAGGACCAGACTAAAATTTGACAGCAAGAAACAAGCAACGACTCATCCAAGGAGGTCAACTAAAGAGAACTAGAGACACACATCTAAAGAAACCTAGCTAGGCCTCAACTTGATCTCAAAATAACGGTCAGTGTTCTGATAAACACATAGGAAAAAGCGACGAACTGGGCAAACAGCCAAAAAACGGCATCATGAGGAGAGTTTCCAGGCAAAAAAGCCCACTGGACAAAAAAGAAACACAAAGGCGTACTCTACATTTGCCAAAAAATATCTTGATTATCCCAAGACTTTTGAGCAAATATTCCGTGGACTGATGTGACAAAAGTTTAAGTTTTTGGAAGGTGTGTGTCCCGTTAAATCTGGCATAAAACCAACACAGCATTACATAAAAAGAACATCATACCAACAGTAAAAAATAGGGGTGGTGGTAGTGTGATGGTCTGGGGGGCTGCTTTGCAGCTTCCAGGAACTGGAGACCATATGATAAGTCCCCAAATAACTTGACGGAACCCATGAAATTTACACGCACTCTGAATCAGAAAATACCTGAGCGCGAGAGAAAGTCTGACACACATATCAGTTGTGACCTACAGCCTCACGCCACACTTGGGTATGCAGCAGGACAAAATTGGCCCACCAACAAACACACACCAAAACACGAGGTCAAATCCTTGCATTGCTAAGAAAAACTACAATTTAGGTTTTGGAGTGGCCAAAATCAAAGGTCAGGGACTAAATCCGATTGAGATGTTAAGTAGTCTCATTCTGCCGAAAATCCTCCAATGTGGCTGAATTAAAGCAATTTTGCAAAGAAGAGTGTGCCAAAATTCCTCCACAGTGATGTGAAGGACTCATTGCCAGTTATCGCAAACATTTGATTGCAGTTGTTTCTGCAAAGCGTGGCACAACCAGTTATTAGATTTAGGGGGCAAATTACTTTTTCACGTAGTGCCAGGCAGGTTTGGACAGATTTTTCCCTTAATAAAATAAAATAATCATTTAAAAACTGCATTTTGTATGTACTTGCATTATCTTTGTGTAATATTAAAAATTGTTTGACGATCTGAATATGTTAAGTATGACAAATATGCAAAAAATAAAAAAAAAAACAGGAAGGGGCCATATATTATCTATTTATTACAAGGTTATTGAGCATTACAAACGAGGAGTTCTTGCGTTCATGATTCTCATAAAATCTGTTCTGTGCAGGTGTCACAATGTACGTGGATTGAGGGCGAAAACCTGGTGACTGCTACTGTGTTTGGGGTAAAACGACCCAAATCCCCAGACAGGGAAGGCACAGTCCGCCCAGAACAAGATAGCGACGTCCCACGACGCAGGGAGAACCGTTCCTCAAAGGTGAGGGCACTCTGAGATCATGGCAAGAGAACCTGTATGAAGTAATGACTGCAGGGAGAAATCACAAAACATGGGATTTTGGCGCTTGAAAAAATTTTGCTGGATGCCAAATTACAAATTTAATTTTATAAACATGAAATATGGTATTTATATGGTATTTAAGGTTAAGATCAGTTTTATAGCCCTTTTGACCTGGTTTTTATTTGATTCATTTGTTAAATTTAGTTAATATTTGTCATTACTTTTTTTTACTACGTGTGTCCTTCTTGCCTTCTTAACTTCAACAACCTCAGCAATGAAATCAACCAATCCAGTGTCCAGATTTAAGTCAGGCCATCAAGATGTGCAAAGGATTATGCCTGTCGCACAGTAAGTGTTGCGCTGAGAGATGCTTGGCCTTTGTTCCTAAATTCAGTGTTTTTACATAAGTTGCTCTCTCCTCTGATGTTCTCCTGTCCTTTGTATCTCACCCATCACTACTTATTTAAAGGGTCTGTGTGTAGACTTGTTGCACCCTGCCAATACAATACAACATTCTGTAGAGTTATACAACAGCATGACTAATTAAAGGAGAGAAATGGGGAGTTGTTCGTCGTCATAAATCATTAATAGTCAAATTTTGGGCAAATATGCTTAACAGCTTATGATCAAATAACATGTCTCTTCATCTACACACTGAATGATCCACCTTCATAAAGAATCCAGCTTTATATGCTCCATGGCCAAAAGTATGTGGAAACCCCCTTCAATGTAATGGGTTTCAGCTACGCATGTTACTAGTAGAGTAGGTGCATAAAACCAAGCATCAATACAGCCATGCATCTCCTTGGATTATTCATCAAAAAATACTAGTTAACATTGATAAATAAAATACATTTGAAAAATATCTTAAAGAAGAAAGTGGTTAATTTAAATTGTCACCCTAGAGGAACTTTAGAAGCCAGATCAAATATTAGATGTACATTATTAGATGTGTGTGAAAAATTAATATAGATTTTCAATGTAAAATCCTCATCTAGTAATCATAAATAGCTGAAAAAGAATGTAAATATCATTCAAACTCTATTTATCAAAAGGTGTAGGAAAGCTGTAGTTTTTCCTTTGTTGAAAACATAAGCTCATATATGTGGCTACTGCAGCGTTTATATTTCTTCTGATTGTGTAAGTGTCATAAATGCCGACAGCGTTATTTATTGCTCTGATTATAGAGTTGAAGTTTACTGCCTGCAATGGTAATTGTTTAATATCTCATTTAACATGCAAAGTGTTGGAGAATGTACCCTAGACTTTTGCCTGCCAGCAGTGCAGTCAAAAGAGAGATGTGTTTTTGATGATCTCATTTAATTAACTACACCTGAAATGCAAAAAATCTGTTACATTAACAGTCTGTGTTTATATATCAACAGTATGTTGTCAATAAATAATTTCAATCTGCCTGTGGATGACAGATTGCATTTGCTAACTTTGTTTTGTGTTTAATTCTACAGGCAGAAGAGATCAGTCCCAAGTATTCAAAATTCAACTATGTGTTTTTAGCCAAGGTAATGACTCTTTTGCTTGAGGTCTTGACTATTTTATTAAGGAACTTAATATTAATTAAAAAAAATGACATTGGGTATTTTGCTGGCTCTTTTCCAAACCAAGTGAGCTGCCTTGTTTACTACCACCTACATAGACAGCTACCTTCCAAAGCAGCATATATTAAGTATTAACCAATTTGGAATGTTCTACTTGTAAAAAAATTAAAATCAAATAAATGCCATTAAAAAAAATAATCAAATAATCTTAAAAAAAGTATCATGGTTTTCACAAAAAAAAATTAAACAGCATTTCAACATTGATAATAATATGAAATGTTTTACCAGTTATTTTAACTATGTATAATATTGAGTTAACAATATGTCAGGTTCTTGCTGTTATTTTGTGCTTGTGAGCATAACTGAATTAAGTGTTAAAGGAGACATATTATGCCCCTTTTTACAATATGTAATGTAAGTCTCTGGTGTCCCCAGAATGTGTCTGTGTAGTTTTCAGCCAACATTTACCCCACAGATCATTTATATATCATTTGAAATGCCTATTTTGAGTGGAAGCAGAAACACGCCTATGGAACGATATTCCGGACAATTTTCAAATAGAATAGCAAATTGTATTTTCAATTGCGTTTTCAATATGTGGACGCATAAATAGTGACATAATCCAAACGCAATTGCAAATCCTGCATTACCGTTAGCATTTTCGCTTTCACGAACGCACAGCGACGGCCAAATTTCAAATGAAAAATCAAAGTCCATTTGCAACTGTATTTCCCATGTCTTAGGAGCTACCAGCCTGTCATATTTAAATAGCAATATCAATTACCAGTCTGCTTTTTCACTCTCGCTGCGTCACAGCACGACATGTACACGAATCGCCAAAACCAAATGGAATAGCATTCAATTTTTGACATTTGAATTTTCCGAGTATGCATGGAAAGCTGTCAATCCATGTGAGGGGGCGGGGCTATACTAGGGGGCGTGTTGGTGTTGGGAGGTGACGTCACTCACAGACAACCGTGCAGAATGCTCTGATCAATGGAGATAATCAGTAAAGGCTCCGCTAAAGGCAGCTACAAATCAGTTTCGTACCTGTGTGAACGAACAAACAGTGCAACCTTCTTGGCACAATACACAATTCTGTCTTTTTTTACCCCAAATGTAGCGATTATCACCTGCTAAAAGCGGTGAGCCACAATGGTACGCACAATAGGTAAATATTCACTATTAACCAAACTCTTTTCACCTGTCTCAGCATCTCTCACCGTTTACACTCACTTACACTTTTAATCCTTAATAGAGAGCGTGTCACACCTGCCTCAAGACCTTTTAACGTTTGCACTGCACTTGATGCCTGAAGCAACCAAACAGAGCAAAATCTACATGTATTACCTTATTATGCAACTATACTCTATTCATAATAATAGCTAGTTAGACACCCTGCATCACAGAGTAACACATCCAGCGCCTGTTTTTACGATCTGATAGATGCATGTGACAAAACAGTAAATGCTTCTACTCTTACTCTGCCTGCCCCAGATGACACTTCAGCAGTCGGATCTAGGTGCAGCTGTCACAGAACACTCCACAGCCAAGGCAAGATAACATTAACAATCACGTGCATCAATCACGGTGTCCAGTGGCTGTAAATAGTGAGAGATCTTGAGGCAGGAGCAACGCTTTGGTGCCACGTATTGGACGCAAACTCCATAACGGATTAAAACCGTTGAATAAAATATAAAGTAAGGTGGAAAATAAGTATAGAGTAGTTTGTTTGCTTAAGTGCATCAAGTGCAGTGCAAACGGTAAAAGGTCTTGAGGCAGGTGTGACACGCTCTCTATTACGGATTAAAAGGGTAAGTGAGAGTAAACAGGGAGAGATGCAAAGACAGGTGAAAAGCGTTTGGTTAATAATAGTGAATATTGACCTATTGTGCATACCATTGTGGCTCCCGCTGTTAGCAGGGGATAATAGCTACATTTGGGGTAAAAAAGACATAATTATGTATTGTGCCAAGAAGGTTGCACTCTCTGTTCGTTCACACAGGTACGAAACTGACTGGTAGCTGCCTTTAGCGGAGCCTTTACAGATTACCTCCATTGATCAGAGCATTCAGCACGGTCGTCTGTGAGTGACGTCACATCCCAACACAAACACGCCCCCTAGTAAGGCTCCGCCCCCTCACATTGATTGGAAGCTTTCCATGTAGACATTGGAAATTCAAATGCAAAAGGAATTGCGATTCCATTGGAGTTTTGGCAGGTTACATGCGCGACAAAGCGAGAGTGAAAAAGCAGACGTGGTAACTAATATTGCTATTTAAATATGACAGGCACGTAACTCCTAAGACATGGGAAATACAATTGCAAATGAACTTTGCTTTTTCATTTGAAATTTGGAAGTCACTGTGCGTTCGCGAAAGCGAAAAAGCAAACGCTAATGCAGGATTTGCAATTGCATTTGGATTATGTCAATTTATGCGTCACACATATTGAAACGCAATGAAAATCCAATTGCTGTCTATTTGAAAAATGTCCGGAAAGCGGTCCATACACGCCGTTTTTGTGTCTGTTTTTTTAAATGCAAATGAGCTGCTGCTCCCGGCCTCCTTTTCCAGAAAAGAGCTGCGCCTTTACAGCTTGTTCCTGCTAAAAACATTTTTTTTGGTTCTGATTATCATGTTTATCTCTCTGAAATCATGCTTTTTAAACATATTAGTTTAAACTTCTGAAATATACGGTTTTCTGAGTGCACACATACAGAAAGCAGCTGTCACAGCATGTGAGTACTAAAAACTAAGTTCTCATTCACACACAAGATTACGTTAAAAACACACAAGTTACAAAAAAACAGTCGGTTATGTCTGTGAAGGTAAACGGCTGGGAAATAAATCACATGTTTATTATAGATCTGTGTGGCAGCAGCAATATACAGTAAAATAAATCAATAAATCCACTGCTCTGTAGTCTCCTCTGAGGCTGGGACTGTAAACAGTGTGGCAATAATGTTTCCATGCAACCAAATAATCCATTTGTAATCGGATTGATGACTCAATCGGACTGAAAAGCCTTCATGTAAACACCTTAATCGATCCGACTGAGCTCGATCGGAATTAATTAAATTTCGATCGGATTGAAGGGGGTGGTTTATTCCTTTTCTAATAAGATTGAGAGTGCATGTAAACACTCGATAGGATTGAACCCCGAAACTGAAAGGACCGCTCATGCATGTGCAATGGAAGCAGAAAGAAGAAATAGCGTAATGACGTATGACGCGCAGAACGAGGTGTTCTTCCTTTTGAATAAAGTGTTGTATAAAAATGCGTGTCTTGTCATTATAAAACTATCCTTTCACTAGGCAACTGTGAAGTGGAGCAGGACAAACTACCACCAGTCCTTGTTTTGGATTCTCATCCAACCCGTTTTGGGCGCGGGGCATTTTTACTGCGTGATAAATATAAGCAGCACGGCACAGCGGTTTATATGTATATTTATCCATAAATTAATAAATATTAATTCTGCTGTTAAAAACAAATAAAGAAGCCTTGTAGGAGTGTGGTGATTATGTGCAAACAGTGAGAAACTCCATATTTGTGCAGTGTGCGCATGTAAAAAAAATAAATTCCGATTTGAAGCTTTTGACACATATAAACGGCGCACATCAACCCGATCACTTTATTTAGTGTTCATGTAAAAACACTACATTCAGATTCATCAATCGGAATGAATTCAGTCTGATTGAACCAAAAATTGTGCATGTAAACGTAGCTGTTCTGTGGTCGTCTGTGCAGCCAAAGACACAATGTTTTGCTCAAACTTTCGCCATGGCATTAGAACTGGTACACCATTGTCCCTTGCAAAAACACAATGACAGCGCAGAGGGTGGAAACTTACAGATTAAAGGGGTGGTAATATTATAATGAGATCCCTTTGCAACGTCAACAAGGGAGCGAAATCAGACGTGCTCGTTTTCTCAGATGCTTGCAGAAAAAGGCTTACCAAAACAAAGTTACTGGGTTAATCTTTTTCACGTTTCCTTGGTTGGTAGATGCACCGGGGACCTGATTATAGCACTTAAATCCTGGAAAAGTCAGATTTTCATATGTCACCTTTAACAAATGAATATCTGAATTAACCTGTTAGCGTTCCACTGTACCGCCCGTGCGGTACACTGCATATTTTTGAGGGTTAAATTCGTGACATACAACAACTCAAAAAAAAAAGAAAAGAAAAGCTGAACATGTCACATGTCTTTGGAAAGCTGATATTCTTGTGATTATAATGATGCAATTAGATCATTAGATCGTGCATTATAAGATACAATCAACACAACAGGTACAATCAGTGTCTTTGTCAGACCGCCAACAAAGCTTCATGCTGTGATCCCATTGTGTTTTCCGGCTAATAGCTCGCAGCTATAGTCATCTGGAGGCATCTGTTTACAAAAAATTTATTTTAAATGTAGGCGGAATGTTTTTTTCCTTTTTCAGTCTGTTCAAAGTTCTGTTACTCAATACCAGTAAGACTTACTGGTTGTTCTGTTTAGGAACAAACCTCAAGAGTGTTACCTTTCAAAAGAGACCAAAACCATGCATATACTCCAAATGGTTCAAGAACAGCATGCAATTTACTTTGGGTATGCTTTTTTTTCCGGCATATTTTACAGGAATGCTAAATGGTTAAGTATTAACTGCTATCTGCTTTACAAAAAAGGAATAAAAAGACTGAAATCTCTTAAACTATTTGTAATGGTTACATTTTAATAACATGTCAAATCCACATTAAAATCTCACAGAAGTGGGATCATAAATGTTGCTGCTTCAGCTCAAATTAGTCTAAAACGAAGTAATTTTTGCAGGCGTGCTCAGTAGAGCTGGGCGATATAGGTAAAAAAAATTATCAACGATATCATGTTTCATATAGTTCTGTATCGATAATTATTGAACATTTTTATAACCTTTTTTAAAACAAAGAGCAATAGAAAAAAATGTTTTAATTTAACCACTGTGTTTTTAAATTAACCCAATTTATTGAGACAAACGACAAATATTTTTAGTTTTAACAATCAAACACACAATAAAAATTAAACAAATATATAATTTCTAATGTTTTATATGCAGATTAAATGGGTCTTAAGGAAACTTTTGGCTTGTCTCCCGAGGCCACAGGAGGGCACAATGAGCAAAATAATGCATTGCATTAATTGTCAATTTAAATAACTGTCTATAAAAACATGCATTACGTCTAAATTAACGTCTAAAATCACATATAATTTGTAAATTGCATAAACAATTATGAACAAAACAGCATCATGTATTTATGCATTGCTTAATCCAAAGAGCCGAATCGCCCATCACACATATTGCCTTTAAAAACATATGAGACGCAATGAAAAGGAACAAACCTTCACAAATTCGCGATGCATTTTCTAAATGTTTAAACTGTTTTAACTTTGCATGGATTTCTATACATCTCTTCCCTGAGACACGAGTGCAGCAGTCATATTTGCCCGTCTAAAAAATGCGCTGAATATGCATCCGTGTGAATGGCTTGGTTTCGGTTTTAACCTAATCAAGATCTTCTCTGCATTGAGCTTCTATATTTCTCTAATATTTTGAAATTAATAACGCAGCAGCGGCACGTCTCGTGGGCTAGACTTAACATAACATTAAAATGCAACAACGTCACATCATTATCACCGCAGCACGTGCCTATATCGTGGGCTATATCGAACATTTTTATATCGTTATCGAAGAGGGTGTACCGTCGATAAATATCGATACCGTGTTATCGCCCAGGCCTAGTGCTAGCCTTAATGTTGCTAATTACATTTTATCTCGTTATTTTTAATCTCACTGCAATGCAAAAGTTTGGGGTCAATAATTTGATTTTATTTATTTATTTTTTTGTAAAGAAATGAATCGTTTTATTCAACAAAGATGCATTAAGGGCACATTTTAACTTTTATTCATCAAAGAATCTTGTAAAAAATGTATCATGGTTTCCACAAAGATAAACAGCGCCACAGGGTTTTGACAGGGATAAAGTACAATTTAAAATATATTCAAATAGAAAGCAGTTTATTTTAAAATGGTAATAATATTTCAAATAATCACTTTTTACTGTAATTTTTTTTTATCAAATAAATGTAGCCTTGGTGAGATTAAGAGATTTCTTGAAAAACCTTACTGACCCCAAACTTTTGAACTGTAGTACAGTATATAATTGACATTTGTCTAATGTCTTCCACCAAAACTGCGACGGGATTTTTTCACTGAACTTTAGATAATCTTACATAAGTATGCAACACACTTATATTGACACACGAGATAATGAAAATGAGCCAGTAAAGCCTTAAAGGAACATTGAGAAATTGTACAATGTTTACCTGTAAAATGCACATATATGTTCTCTTGTAGACCGTGTTACAGAAGATTGGGTCAGATGGAGGTCAAGCCCAACAGATGGTGACGCTGCTCGTGCCCCCTCTTGGCCCCCCCAATGAGCATTGAGACTAACGAGGTGTTTTTCTTATTCTGTTGAATCTGGTTTATTGTAGGTAGAGTCTCTTGTCATTGTAATTCTTTATTTTTTTCTTTTTTCTTTGAAGGATGAGGAAGCACAGAAGGAATTGGACGCTCTTGTCGCATCACTTTAAGTCTCCAACAAAAGGCAACAAAAGCTGTCTGTCTTTGTGTTTTGTCTCTTTGAACTGGACTGTAGCTGTGTACCCACAAACCAACATATGAACTACTAATGTTGGCCAGGCCATGTGATTTACTGTGCCTCTATTAAAGGGGAGCCCAGCAGCAATGTTTTGTTTATTTTTATTTTATGCACAAAGTACTGTATGTGTTTTTGCAGGATAATTTCTTTTAATTCTTTTTGACTTTTTTCCCCCCCAGAACATTTTAGACATTAACAGTAACGGTTGCAATACACAACGTGGCACCATGATCATCAGTGGCTGCTGTTAGATTGAATTTAGAATAAATTTAAATTTCATTAAGGAATAGTTTGCCCAAAAATTTAACTTTGCTGAAAATGGAGATGAGTTTTCATTGGAACAGATTTGGAGAAATTTAGCATTGCATCACTTGCTCACCAATAGATTCTCTGCAGTGAATGGGTGCCGTCAGAATGAGAGTCCAAACAGCTGATAAAAACATCATAATAATTCACCAAATTAATCCACATGACTCCAGTCCATCAGCAAAAAGCTGCTATTTGTAAGAAAAAAATCCATAATTTAGGCACTTGAACATTTCCATCGTTTTGGGCCAAAATACAAGTCCATAATCCAAAATACAGCTTTCTCCAGTGAAAAAATCCATCCTCTGTTGTTCTCTCGCATCAAAATCCACTGACATATTTGTTTAGAACTGTTGTGGATTGTTTACATGTAAACAGTGCTTCATATGTCAATTTCTCTCCTGATTCAGACGAGATTACTTTTTCACTAGAGAAAGCAATATTACAGACAGAGGACTTTTATTTTTGACAGAAGTTCAATTCAATTCAAGTTTTTTTGTTACAGCGATTTCCTGATACAAATCATTGCAAAGCAACTTTACAGCAAATTAAGTTTCTTCAATATTTAGTGGTAGCTTATCAGTGGTCACTGTCAGTTAATGTACATATGGCAGAAATGTATGGAAAAATCCATTAAAGACGTAATAAAACAGACGATGAACACTATTAACAGCAATTATTATATGATGCAATCAAACTTATAGCAAAATGTGGTAGTTCTGTATGTTGTTTCAGGGTTGGCATCATCTGAGGTCCTCTGAGGGGTTGCATCATCTCTTCTCAGGTGTTCTGTATCCAGACTGAAGCTTGTGTAAATCCACGGGATGTCAATCCCATGGCAAATAACAGAGAAACAAATAGAGACATAATTAGCGTAGCTGCTGTTCCAACCAAGCAAAATTTATTTGTTTAACCCAAACTAAAGAATAATAATGTGCATTTGATCAGATATAACTGCAGTACAAGATTATGAGATGCATTAATTTAATGCCTGGCCAAAGAGATGTGTCTTTAATCTAGATTTAAACAGAGAGAGTGTGTCTGAACCCCGAACGTTATCAGGAAGGCTATTCCAGAGTTTGGGAGCCAAATGCGAAAAAGCTCTACCTCCTTTAGTGGACTTTGCTATCCTAGGTACTACCAAAAAGTCCAGAGTTTTGCGACCTTAGAGAGCGTGATGGATTGTAGCGTGGTAGAAGACTAGTTAGGTACGCAGGAGCTAACCCATTAAGGGCCTTATAGACAAGTAATAATATTTTGTAACTGATACGGAACTTAATAGGTAGCCAGTGCAGAGACTGTAAAATTGGGGTAATATGATATTTTCTTGACCTTGTAAGGACTCTAACCGCTGCATTTTGAACTACCTGTAACTTGTTTATTGAAGATGCAGGACAACCACCTAGCAGTGCATTACAATAGTCCAGTCTAGAGGTCATGAATGCATGAACTAGCTTTTCTGCATCAGAAACAGGTACCATGTTTCGTAGCTTGGCAATGTTTCTAAGATTTTTGTTTTTGTAACATGGGAAATATGATTTTCAAAAGACAAGTTGCTATCTAATATAACACCCAGATTTTTGACTGTAGAGGAAGTAACAGTACATCCGTCTAGTTGCAAATTGTAATCCAAGAGATTCGGTGTACTGTCTTTTGGCCAATAAGTAATATCTCTGTCTTATCAGAATTTAATAAGAGAAAATTATTGGTCATCCAATCTTTTACATTTTTACCACACTAGTAGCTTAGATGATTTAGAAGTTTCATCTGGTCTTGTTGAGCTATATAGTTGAGTATCATCAGCATAAAAACAGTGGAAATTAATCCCGTATTTCCTAATAATATTACCAAGAGGCAACATGTATATCGAAAATAGCAGAGGACCTAGGACAGATCCTTGTGGCACTCCATAATTTACTGGATTTAATTGAGATGATTCCCCATTTAAATGAACAAAATAGTAGCGATCGGACCAGTAGGATCTAAACCATCTTAAAGCCTAACCTTGAATACCCATATGGTTTTGTAATCGATCTACGAGTATGTCATGATCTATAGTATCGAAAGCAGCACTAAGATCAAGTAAAACTAGCAATGATCTGACAGCCGTGGTCTGACGCAAAGAGCAAGTCATTGTAAATTTTAACAAGGTGCGTTCTGTGATGTGCTATGGTTGGGGCCTGAAACTGACTGAAATCTTCATAGAGATACAGTTGAGCAGACAAATTTTTCTAAAATTTTAGACATGAAAGGAAGATTTGAGATGGTTCTGTAATTTGCCAGTTCACTGGGATCTGGTTGTGGTTTCTTAATAAGAGACTTAACCGCCAGCATGAATGGTTTTGGGACGTGACCTAAAGACAACAAAGAGTTAATAATATTGAGAAGCGGTTCTTCTGCTACAGGTAACAACTCTTTTATTAATTTAGTGGGTACAGGATCTAACATGCATTTTGTTGGTTTAGATGCAGTGATAAATTTATTTAGCTCTTCCTGTCCTATAGTTGTCAAGCACTGCAGTTTATCTTGTGGTGCCCGGATGAATGAAGCTGCAAAGGATATAGTACGCTGTAGAATCAATTTGTTATGTTATTTCTGATTGATTATCATTTATCAGTTGAAAAAAAATTCCATAAAGTCTATTATAAACTTGAAGAATATTTAGATCGGGTGGAATTGGTTATTTGTAGTAGCACTGTGCTAAATAAAACTCAACCTTGGAGTGTTTTCGTATTTTCTATGGTGTGTGGATATGCTATAGCTGGGACATACGGTTTTCCAATCAAGTCTACAAAATTCCAAGTTAGTTTTTCTCATTTGGGCTCAAAGGACTACGAGTTTTTTCAAGTGATACGTGATGTTTAAGTTAAAATGTCTTAATGATGGATTGTTTCTTACAAACACACAGCTCTTCACTTCACAAAACATTAATTGATGGACTGGAGTCATGTGGATTATTATGATGTTTTTAATCAGCTGTTTGGACTCATTCTGACGGCACCCATTCACTGCAGAGTGGTGAGCAAGTGATTTAATGCTAAATTTATCCAAATCTGTTCAAATAAAGAAACAAACTCATCTACATCATGGGTGGCTGAAGGTGATTAAATTTTCATTTTTCAAACAGCTTGACTATAAAGTTCTCTTTTGGATATCTAGTTTGATAAATGTCTAAAGCAAAGCTTTGAATAACTTTGGCACATTTGATGAGTTCTTCCAAAAAAAGAGCTGCTGATATGAAACTGTGCAAATGTGTAATTCTGTCAAATATTTTAAACTTTTCATAGCATGATCCTCCCTCTAGAAATGCAGTCTTTTGCAGGTTTTATTAGGGACACTCAAACAATAATATATAATTGTAATAATTATGAAAATATAATGAAAATATTTATAATAATTAATATAGTGAGCAGACAACTTGAATGACTTTAATCCATATACTATGCTAAATGCTAAATCCCTGACCAGCGCTACATCAGAAATTACGGGGGCCAAGTGGAAGGTCATTTTCCCCCTCATGTTATTAATAATATTGTATTAATATCATTTGTTGGTGTCCAGCATTATGAATGTAAGCAGTTTGTATATGTTGAAATGATGGCACTTGCTCTATATGGTAAAGTTATCTTATCGGTTCTTCACTGAGATTTGGTGATTGTAACGGCGCATATGACGATCATCGCTTCATCTCTGCTGCTCAGTGCAATACACAATAAGGTGAATTCAGTCTGTGTTGTATGTTGATCATAGTTCGTTTCTTATGCTATTGGTGTGGCATAATTGATAACTGTTATATATCTTGTCTTTTTCATGTTTCTTTCAATGTTAAAAGTGAAGTGCTCATTTCTGCAGCATTAGTGGCAACGAACAGAACAGCAGTCTACTCCAAAACCTCTGAATGGCAACTGTTTATAATTGTCATTATTTTGATGGTGCAATTATGTTTAGTGGGGACGAAAATACACTTCACTTTTAACTTCATAAATGTAGATCAGATAGTTTTCAGTCAGTATTATACCTATACACTGTTGTCCAGGAAGAAGCCAACAATGTTGAATGCCAGGAAGACGTGGAAAAGAGCAGATTTTCAGTATATTTAGTAACACTACCATTTAAAAGCTTGGGGTCAGATTTGTACATTTTGGGGTCAAGATTTTTAAATGTTTTTGAAAGAAGTCTGCATTTATTTATTTCTAAGGCTGCATTTATGTGATCAAAAATACAGTCATATTGTGAAAATATTATTGCAATTTTAAATAACTGATGTCTATTTTAATATACTTTAAAATGTAATTTATTCCTGTGATATTAAAGCTGAATTTTCAGCATCATTACTCTAGTCTTCAGTGTCACATGATCCTTCAGAAATCATTCTAATATGCTGATTTGATGCACAAGAAACATTTATTATTATTATCAATGTTGAAAACAGTTGTTGAAACATGTTAATTCAGGATTATTTGATGAATAGAATGTTTAAAAGAACAGCATTTATTTGAAATATTATTTTCTTTGTAACATTATACATGTCTTTACGGTCAATTTAATTGATACATGTAATGAATCTTTTGCTGAATAAAAGTATGCAAAAAAAAATACTGACCCCAAACTTTTGAAAGGTGGAAAGGCAACCAAGAATGCAGATAAAGGGGGTAAAGTCTTCATATGGTATCCTTTCTTTAATTTCATTGTAATTTCTCTGTACATTTTACACCTCTGTGTGTGGAAGTATTTTATAACAGGACAACTGTTCATCCTCAAGAACTGAAAACCATCTTATAGTGTCTCATTACATAGTGTCTGCAAGTCTGTTCTCTCACATACAGCACAGAAATAATGCCTGCAGGACATGACCTGGATTCCTGGAGGTCTCTTAGATCTGCTGTTAATGAAGACTTCTAGAACTGAGAGCGGAGTAAGCAGTGAGACTGTCAGAAACTTGGTGAATGCTGAGATCTATGTAAATTGGAGGCCAGAAGGCAGCCAAACCATGTGAGGTGAAGGAGATCTACCATAAGTATTTCAAAATCAGTTGCAGATGCAGCAGTTTTTAGGATTCAGTGCTTAAATAACACTACTAATTGTATTTCAAATGCAATTTGGATGCTTTCGTTGTATTTTGATTGTGTTTGGGTTGTCAGAATGCAACTTGATGGCATGTTTTAAAACGAGGGCATTTTGAAAATGGCCATTTAGAATTCAAGTAAGCATTACATGACGTATTGAAAGCAATCATCGAGCATACTGAAGACTGACTAAAATATTAAAATAGTTTTGTTTATTTAAATAAAGCTGAGTAAATAAAAAAACAAATATGTATAATAAAATAAATATTGCCTTAGCAGTTTATTCAATTATTTGTATTTCCAGTGTTTCCTTTATTTTTTTTTAAAAATAAACAGATAAAACTTAAATCCAAATACATAGGGAATAATATAGTAATATTTAAAAAAAGAAGAATACAAATTTTTAAACATAAAATGAAACAAATAAAAGCTATCAAAATAGTAATAATAAAACTCAATAGTAATATATGATATAATGTTTGAACACCGTTGTGCGCTTAACAGAGGTATGGAAAACTGTGCAAAAATGTGCAGATTTGTGATGAAGGGAAGATCAGGGAAAACAGAATTTTTTTTTATTTTAATAGAGTTTTTGTTTGTTTGTTAGAATTTGAATTAAGGCTTTCATTTCTTTCCAAAAACAACAAAAACTTATTGACCACAAACTTAACAAAATTACTATGAAATGAAACTAAACCTAAAAAGGAAACTGAAAATATTCAAATAAAAGCAAATTCGAAATTATAATCAAACTATACTTTAATAAAACTATACCAAAATAACACTGTTAGTGTTACATTAAGAGAGCGAAGTTATTTAAGCATGTCATATTGCATCTTAGTTTTTATTTGATTTTACTACTGATTATTTTGACATCTGACTTTTTTAAGGATGCACTGACTCCCTCGTCTCCTTGGTGAAAATGCATCTGCCACAACCCTACAATTTTAGAAAAGAAAAAAAAAAGGTATACAAAACTGTCACTGGGGTGGTACCCTTTCAAAAGGTACTTGCATGTTCCATTTAGGGCTAAATAAGGTACAGACATGTACCTTTTAACTTTTGTACCTTAAGGTACCATCCCAGTGACAGCTCTGTAGCTTTTTTCAAAGAGTGTACTGTTAATCTGACAATAGTGAAGCGTGTTTTCTTTTCTTCAGCAGGGCCTGGAAGGGGAGCAGGCGGCTGCTGGCGTATCAGTAATCAGTTGGCTTTATCTAGACTTGTCACGCACTCAAAGCTCGGCTGGCTATGAACCTCAGGCTCGATCAGAACAGGATGTGCTGGGTAAGCAAGATAAAGCACTTCATAGGGACGAGTATGTCCTACATACTTTCCTTCTATTTTAAATGCCCAATTTAGTGGCTGTGTGCAGATATGGTGTGTGCACAAAGTTAGAATGTTATTTTTACTTCTTATTTGAATACAACATTAAATGAAAAGTTTTGTTTTACAGAATCACGTTGTGTCTAGGCGTTGCTACAGGGTGAATTCACTGCCAAAACTAATTTGATTACAAATGACCGCAATATTATACTGCATGTATTATCATAAAAGCTTGAGTAATTATATCATTTTTTTGACTTATACGTTTATTGAGTGTTTTATATATATTATAAACCACTACATTTAATCACAAAAGCTGTAAACTGAATGCAGTTTAGAATTTACAGAGCAGCCAAATGTCAGAGCTTATATGAAGTAGAAAATTATAATATTATATGCTGGTATCACATAATAGGAACTACATATCAAACTTACACATCAATCTTTTACATATAAAATATAGTAGATCTAATACAAATCAGCAGTCTATTAACAAGTGCTATTACAGTCCAAAAATATATTACAGCAGATCAAACATCGCTATTACAGTTCAAAAATATATTGCAGAAAGAAACGATCATAACATGTATTATACATGTTAGTTAACAAACCCTGAATTTCCCTTTCAGGATTTCCCTAACTAAGGGACCTGATGTGCACAAAATGTATTTCCTTTCATCTACACTACATCATGTGCCAGATATGAAAAAGCACATTCAACTTATGAGGATCTCCAGACAACATTTGATTGGGAAGGTTGTTGCGGGAACACCATGAAAGTGAACTGCTTTTAACCCGCCTGTGTTTATTTTAATTATGCTAAGAAGTCTATAATAATAAGGCACAGACTTCAACAATGCTGTAGTGAGAATCAGGAAATATTATCAAGAAGGACAATAAAGTGCTGTAAGATTATACTGTACAAATGTATCATTTTATGAGCTTTATATAGGGACGTTAACAATGCAGCATAGGGCTAGTTTGAGCTAAAGTACCCTAAGCAACAACAAGTCAACATGAAATGTAAATCAACCCTATCTATTTTTTAATGCATGATTGAGTGTTGTATATTAGTCCAAATTAATTATTTTTGTAATCTTTTATCAAAATGTCATGACTTAATGATTTTTCATGATCCAGTCAGTTTCAAATAGATAAAATCAATTACTGCACCACAGTTTTTTCTCATCGAATATCTTGTTTCATTCAGAAATACGTCATGGAAGCAAAATGGGTTGCGAACAGCTTTTCACGTTGACTTTAAAACGCTTAATAAAAATGTTGGCATTAAAAATGCTGAGACTAAATGTATATTTGCTATAGAAGAACTAGAATTAGTATCAAACGTCTTGACTGAATAATGCTATGCATGTAAATGTCTCTTAGAATTCTAGTCTTAGAAACCAACTTTTATTTATCTGAATAAACCATGTCCTGTTGTGTAGCTTCTGCTTTTCTACTCTTGCATAATATACCATAAATCAGTGCATCATTTTTATTCCTGTAGCTCATTCTGAGCCAAAAAAAAAGTTTTTGCCTGAGTATGATGTCAGTAAATATATTGATATAATGCATATGTTAGAGATTCTTCAGTGTTTGTTTTCTTAGCCACCTTCATTTGGCAAAGTATTTAAGTTGTGTGCTTTGATTTCACTTCAAACTTGAGGTCTCTGTCTCATTTCTGTAGGAGTTTGAGATGTTCCTACCAAGCTCTCCAGCAGTTCTGTGCTGTCACGGGATGTGACAGACACTTTAAAGGCTTTGGGTTTAAGCGTGAGCCCATACAGAAAGTCCATGCTGGGAGTCCTTTCTGCTGTAAAACTACACTGATGGACCAGCAAGGAGGTGAAGAGGAAAAGCTGTATCTTGGACAGGTCTTCTCCAATGCATCTACGCTTCCCCACGGAGAAGATCAGCACGTTGGTGGTTAAGTCTTTGTTGAGAGCTCCATCCTCATCCAGGAAGCGCTGTGGGTTGAATTCCTCTGGTTGGTCCCATTTGGTCGGGTCATGGTTCAAAGACCACTGGTTGACGAAAATGATGGTATCTTTAGGGATGGGATAACCATTGATGGACGTGTCTGTGGTTGTGCTGTGGGGAATCGTTACAGGGACGAACGAGGTGAATCGCATGACTTCGTAGATGAAAGCCTTGACATATGGAAGATGAGGCTGGTCTGCAATGGTTGGAAGGCGACTGCGATCCGCTACTTTGTCAACATCCTCCTGAAGACGTTTCTGGACTTCTGGATACCTGCAATGTAAGTGAAGACCAACATTTTCAACTTACTGAGTTCCCCCGATCACCAAGGATTGAATTGAATATGGCTATTGAAAAATAGAAGGACTAAACAACATTTTTACATTTGGTTGGGGATTTAAATGGAATTGTATTCCATATCCCTTCTATTTAAAAATAATACAGGCCTATCATCTCATCTGTACTAGTATCCTGCATGAAGCAGTCATTGTGTTTGAGTTTCACAGAGTGGCCTACATGTTTAAAAGTGTTAGTGGGTCAGATTTCATTTTGTGTTGCTGTAACCTGCCCTCATTATTTGCTGCCAATACCTGCACGGAAGAGTTACATAACACATCTGTTGGTCTCTTGAACAATCTGTGAGTTGTCGCACTGCACATTTAAAGTGCAAAAAAATGACAGTGCTGTCATCATTTGCTCATTTTCATGTCATTCTAAATCCATCATTTTTTCTTTATGCTGAGCAGCATAAAAGATGTATTGCAGCGGCTCTTTTTCATGCAATGAAAGCGTTTATTTATGGTGTCAAAAAAAATGTAAATGTAAAGCTTAAATCTGCTAAGGGTTACTTTTGTTAACTTTTAGGACTACACTAGATGAAGGTCAACAGACTTGAGCTAAAAGTCATAAAAGTCCCATTATGATTTCCTAAGCAGCTTGCTAAACATCCTTCATTATTTCTTTTTTTTGTTTAAAATAATTTTTGGGGGGAAAATAACATAATTCTGTATTAATTTTGTATTAATTCGATAAATGTTACATATTAAAAATTAAATAATATATAAAAAATAAAACGTGTGATCTAAATCCACCGCTAAAAGATGAATTATCGACGACTGAAGATGAGTAAATGTCGTCTTATGCATTTGTGGTAGACATAAAGCATTACCTGACTAGTAGCAGAATGATCCACTGTAGAGCCGTAGATAGAGTGTCTTGACTGGCCCCAAAAATATCTGAGATGGTCGATGACACGTACTCTCGATCCAGAAAGACCCCCGGCCCCCTTGAGAGCCCTTTATCCAGAGCAACGATGAACGCATCAGTCATGTCACGGACGAGGCTCAGTAAAATAGTCTTGCGGTGCTCCGCCACTTTGGAATGAATGAACTCGTTAAACTCCTTGTTGAGTTTTTTAAACTGGTCAAAGAGAGTTTTGATTGGGTTTGGGAAGTACTGAAGCCAGGGCATCACGTCCACGATGCTTCCAGCTCCGACTGTCTTGGTGAACTGATCGTTTCTGCCCACCACCTGCAGGAACTCCTCATCATCATACGCGTATCGGTTCCCGAAGCAAACGGCGCTCATGGTGTTCGCCACCGACACCACCACGTACCGGTGAGGCTCGAAGTACTGCTGCTCGCGGGTTTTATTCAGAAACAAGCGGATGAGCTCTCCGATCTCGCTCACGATGTGCGTCTCAAAAGTCTGCTTGGTGTGAATGTTGGCTGTGGAGAAAGTTCTCACGGTGCTGTGTGCGATCTTCCGATGCAGTTTCCACCACTGGCTGTAGTTACCGAACGCCAGGCTTTTCCCATTGGACACGAACCGGAAAGAAGCGAAATCGGGTCTGCCGGCGAAATCGACACCTTTTTTAATTAGCGCCTCTTTAATTGCGTCTCCGTTGAGAACCACCACGTTCCGGCTGCCCAGTTTGATCTGAAACACGTCGCCGTACTTCTGAGCCATCCGGGTGAAGTAAAAGTGAGGTGAGGTACCGAGCTGAGCGGCGTTACCGATGACCGGCCACGGGAAGGGACCCGGTACCTGCCGTGGCCCGGATCGACGCCAGAACATGAGCATTAAACACACTAGCAGCGACAGTAAAACACTCCTCGCTGACAGATGAATGAAATCACCCAGAACCGCCTGGAAATCCATCATCGATGTGTTTGCAAGTCTCAAAATCAATGCAGATTCACTCTGTAATGATCAAACACCTGTTGAGCATCAGATCAGTGCTGAAGGTTCCAGCGCTCGCGGCGTGTCTGAGGGACTCTGAGTGAAATCAGAGAGTATAAAGTCTCAGTGTAGTGTTGTGATGGTCGGTCTAAGGTCAGATGAGTTTATTCAAGAATTTATGCACGACTAAATAACATCACTGAGTCTCCTCCTTTACACACTCCTCTCTCTCTCTCTCTCTCTCTCTCTCTCTCTCTCTATTCTTCTCCTCTCTCTCTACATCTCTCTGAATGCGTTGACTGTAACATGTTTTTCAAACTTACGCAAATGTGCTGTCCGAGAACGATGCGGGGGGTCGCAGGACAATGGATCAAACCCTTACCTTTTATAAGGAACTAATGTTTGACAGGGCAATAATAGCCTATACTTCCTTTATGCTTCATCACTGTGGAAAATAAAATAGATAAGCTAACGTGATGGAAAATGATGCAATGATGGAGATTTTTTGATAGTATTTTCCTCTTTCTCTGTTTCCACCTGTTGCCACTAGGAGGACCCCATTCCCAACCGGCTCTGAATTATATGACACTCAAATGAATTATTAAAAGGAAAATAAAGACCTGCATTTATTAGTTTGTAATTCTATAAATTTGGTTCTTCGTATTTTATTATCGCAGACTACTTGGATACCGGAATATCACACAATGTTTGATATGAAAACATGTCATGATGGTCACGACATCCCCACTCGATACTCTCACCACCAACCCAGACTTTAGATGCACAGGTTCTATAATCCTGTGCCCTTACACCCAACACCCCCACGACCGTGTGTCACGACCCCCCCATCTTTGAAATTCGCTTCATAATTGATAGCCTATATCTTTTTCAAAACAGTTTAAATTACACACAGACTATTTGGTTGTTTGTTTAACATATTTTAAAAGAAATATAAAATATTAATGTAGTTCATGTAACTAGCAAATGTAAAAGATAAATAAATAAAACCACTAGACATAAAGATATATTAATAAAAAGGAAAAAGTAGGTCTAAGTATGCGGAATGAGTGCAGCGTCAGCTCGTGTGTTCAGTACCACGGACAGCGCGCGAGCGCTTCTGCGAGGAGATTGGCCTCCGATTCACCGGTTCTAATCACACGTGACCAGGGACACAATAAACAAGTCAGCGAATTTGAGCTAATATAGAAATAACACTAACATAACAGTAAGCACTGTGCATCAAAAAACGGATTACGTTTAGACTACTGATACGTTTATTATTTTAGTAGTGTTATATTATTTTTAATATGAATGTATATTTGGTCCCACATTCTAAAATAATAGTAAAGTCATCAAATAATGAGTTCACATGTATGCTTGACATCTGTTAGCTCCTTTGTATTCGCTATCCGGCCAAATAGACGCTTTAAAATGAAGGAAATTGATACATATGCAATTAGCAAATATTGTTGTTTTATAATGTTGACTTATTATTATTATGATTTGTATTATTAAATTGCGGATATGTGTCTCTGACAATTTTGTTTGGGACGGTACTGCACTAATAGACCAACCAACGGACCAATATATATCAATAAATCGAATCATCGGACCCAAGTTTTGGGACCCTAGCCGACCCACACGCACACACCACACACACACGCACACACACACACAAAACACACACACACACTGCACACACACACACACACACAACGCACGCTCGCACAAACAAACACACACACACACAATACCCGCACACCACACACACTCAACGCACGCCAAAACAAGTTCGGGGATATGGAAATTGATCATGTAGTTGGTTTGAATTCATCTTATCGATACTTGATTCCCCTTCCCGTAAATCGTTCCTTATATTTTTTTTTCTTGCTGTGCAAACTTTTCCAATTTATGCGTGGACATTTAGGCCATCTGACGCAACCAAATCCATTTTTCACATACTTCGTACAGACACACACCACAAAGGTGTAACTTGTCAATTGAGTGTGTAAATATATATATTGATTTGATCCTTGCTGTAAAACTAAAGATGCCACATTTTAGAACAACTTTTTACTACGTGCCTCTGTTACTTACAAGAAATTCTGTACTTTAAAATTATATATCTTTTTCAATTCCCATTCGCAGAACAGTACCAATTTTACTAATAATCTATATACACTTATTATCCTATAATATGATAAGCAGAAGCGATATTGTTCGTGAATTCCCTTTTTGAGGTCAGTTATTTATTAGGTTTATAATATAATATATAAAAACAAAACCAAATTGAAGCAATTTGAACTGATGTAGTAGAGTGTGCACACTGTGTGTTTTGTTACTGTTCTGTGCCCATCATCCACTATTTCCACCACTTAACCAAGCCACTCTTCTTTAAAGCATGATGAGGTTTTATTCACGTTCATGAACTCCTAGGTGAGCACTAGTTGTCCACAACAATTAAGTATTCGATTTCTCAGCGACTCTCTCGGCGAAATAATATCGTCTCTGTCGCAAGCATAACCTCATTCATGGTTCTACCTCTATAGCCGTTGCCGAGCATTGCATTAGTTGTATCACAATTCACTCAAATTTCTCTGCGCTCTGTACTGTGCGCTGGCATATTTTTCTTTCTCGCGGTCTCTCCTCCAAGCGCTGAATACGACGCGCAGCTTAGACCGGAAAATAGTATTATTTTAAATATCTTGTTTTGTAACATTTTTTCCTTTTATGTCCTTTAAAACCCGACACCTTATAGAATAAAGGATCACCTTAAATAGACTTATAGTACTTTTCTCTAAACCTGTTTATGATGCGCCCCCTGACCCTACACTGTCTATTAAAAAATATGGCGGTTAATCAGTTGACTAATTTTTGCTTTAACGATGCCTACAATTTATGACAGATATTTTGACTCTTATTTTTTACGCCTTCTGCTGCTCCGAATTTGTGTTTCCTTCTCTGATTAGTTCTCTCCATTTGCTTGGAAGCATAATTCCTAGTATAGATGGACTTTATTTAATTATTATCGTGGCTTCTGACTCCCTTTTTTTGTTTTTTTTTTAGTTATGGTCTCTACACCACTTTAATTTTTAGGAAAACTGGAAAAAAGTGGACTTGTTGCTCTCCATAGTGAAAAGACTCCCCAGACCCCCAGGATACTTTGTTACTACAAGAGCACGCCCGACCATGCTGAGACAGGACCCTGACACAAACACCACACACAAAACACGACAAAACTTTGCTGTGGTCCAAGCGTGTTTGTCCAGGTAATTCGTAAACGCTGTGTGTTGTGGATGTTGTGTGTTTATATAACGCACAGTGCCGGGTTTGACACAGATGCATTATGTGACACTCTATGTACATCACATAGATTCCTACGGGCTTGTAAGATATAAAAAACACTTATAGACAAAAACATTATTTGAAAAATACGTTTAACAAATGGTTTATTCTCAGAGATCCCATTTAAACAGGTCCCTGTTTTGTGCCAAAGTTGAACTCCATCGATTAACAACGTGATTTGGACCACCATGCCATTCACCAGGGAAGGAAAATCAATAGGGGGATAAAAACAGTAATGTAAGCCATATTTTTTATATTTTTCCATAATTAATATTTTCTGCTTTTACCCATTTTCTTGTGTTGTTGTTGTTGTCATTTGGTGAAAAAAAACAAACAAACAATATAAGCGATTTTTATTAAAATTAAAAAAATAAAAAACAAAAACGCAAAACAGGAAAAACAACCCCACCGACTGTACAATGCCTTTCCTATTAGACACATCGTTCTGAATCCTGCCCCATCGGTGCAACCCAAAAATAGTACAGCATACAAAAAAATCTATATTGACAACTGCTGTTCGCGCTAGCACCAACTGCCGCGACCCTACTGAATACAAACATTATATATCCATGGCCCTAGTAACAGCTCAGGAAAATGTGCAATACTTCATTGAGTAATTGCACTGACTGCAGCAGTTTGTCACAGCTGTGTGTACATCGGAAAAATGGTGTGTGCTTGAGACTGGCTTATCTTCTGCTCTCAGTCAGAGCAGTCAACTTCTGGAGGAAACAGACTACAGGAGAAATGGCCATGGGGTGTTGAGTTGAGCACTGCAGTCACGCACAGGCACTTTATCACAAGAGGTGACATTAGACACTACTGGAGCTGCTTGCTTAAAACTTTGCCTTTTTTCACTGTTGCTGCTTGGCTGATTAAGATTTTACAGACAAGTTTACTTGTATTACTTTCAAGGTAAATAAACAGGAAGAGCCTGAGAATGCTAAAATTTAAAAATATTCAAGTTCCATATGGAAAATTCTTCCATTTTGTACACCTCAATTTAATGTACAATTGAAGACTTTCTCTAAGATGCAAAACCTCTTAGATTTTTCTTTCAAGTGAGCATTTTAATCGGGCTTCTTTATTCTGTACTGTACTATGGAAGTCAATAGCTACCAGCAACTGTTTGGTTGCTTGCATTCTTCAAGATATTTTATTTTGCACTAAACAGTAAAAAGAAATTAATACAGGTTTGGAACAATTTGAGGGTGAGTAAATGATGACAGAATTTAAAGTTTTGGTTGCACTATTGCTTTAAGTGAAAACTTGCATATGAATTTCAAATTTTCTTCGTAAATCACTTAATGTTAATATAAAGTGTAAACAGCAATAAAGCAAAATATTAAAGCTAACAGTAATCATTAAAAACAAAACAGATTTCAGCTGCAGGTGAAAAGGTTTTTCACTGTTGCCATCTGTGTAACTGTAAACACTGTGAAATGTGATATTGTAGTTGTGTTGTTGAATAGTAGGTCACAGAAGTTCATTTAGCAAAGAATATTGTGCTTCCTCCCCCAAGTTAACAGTACTTTATGTGGTTTTGCACCAGGAGAAAATGACAATGGCTGATCTCTTTTTGTTTGCATAGCTGAATACAGAACTTTAGAACACTCATAAAAATACAAAATGCAATTGCATTGCAAATGATTAAATACAAATAAATTCATATGTCCCATTTTGCTTTCTTGACAGATACAATGAAGCTGACATGATACCTGTCTATCTATCTATCTATCTATCTATCTATCTATCTATCTATCTATCTAGTAATCTATCGATCAGTTTTTTCAGTGTGCCAAACCTATGACTGTCTTTCTATTCTATTCTATTCTCTTATCTATTCTATCCTATCCTATCCTGTGTCCCAAACCTATGACTTTCTTTCCAGGGAACACAAGAGATGTGTGCAGAATGTTGCAGAATTAATTAATTTATTTAAGACTCTGTTCTATTCTAGTTATTTATTCTATTCTATCCCTGGTCCCTAAACCTATGATTCTTTCCGGGAACACAGAGATGTTTGCAGATGTGCAGAATTTATTTATTTATGACTTGAAGGATTTGATTTTGTTTGGTTTCACTGTCTCAGTGTTTTTATTCCAGGGAACACAAGAGATGTTGTAGAATGTTGTTTGTTGTTAGTTAGTTAGTTAGTTTCTTCTTACCATGTCAGGCTGTTCTGCTAAATGGAAGGACAAAAATAGACAGATCTTTCAGATCTACACATGGGCTATCACCGGAAATTTTATAGAATATTTATGGAATTTCCGTCGCACCCTCTATGTGATTTCCAGGTCTGCAGCTCAGAGATGTCTATTACCATCTTGTGTCTGCTGTTACACCACAATCCTACAGAACCTCTGCAAATGCAGGTGATGGTGTCAGAGAGTTTAATACAGATGCATCACCCTGCCACTGTGACAGCCCGGGTTCTACTCATTACCAACAAGCCTCATGATACCACACTCTCCTCAACTTAGTGCCAGGAATAAACGATTTTTAAACCCCCCCCCCCCACCCCACCTTACAAAAGCCTCAACAAACATACATTAAAACGATCTCCTCCCTTCCCGGAAAACAGACAACTGCAATGAGTCTTTCGAAGTATCCTAATGACCTCCAAATTAACAACCAATTGAGGTACAGCCTCCATCAGGCTGCACAGCTTTTTTTTGTCTAGCCAACTGTTGCGGAGGCCCTTGCCAAAGCGTAGTCACAAGTCCGTGAAGGCGTTCACTCTTCCCATCCTCATAAGAGGCATTTTTCCCCTAGAATTTTGAACGGTTACCCATGTCAGATTTACCTTCTTTTTGGTTTCTCCTTTCTCCCTTGCCTCTTGGTGGTGGCGGGACCCCGTTTGCCCCGGCCCCCCTTCTCCAGACGCTCCTCGTAAACCTGGGGCTTTTTGGGGCAAATCCTGCATGCCAGGATGTGCAGGAAGCCACATGGTGGTACGTGACCAACCGCATGACTGCGCTTTCATTTCAGCCCACAGTGGATTTTTTTCCGCACTGTGTGATTGCCTAATGCTGTTTTTAAAGGAGAACTTGAAAACACATATACAGTATAGGCAGTGTCAAAAATCATTAAGTTACAGTAAATGAGTGTAAACACCAGGCTAACTGTAACTTTATTTACAGCATTATTAACATTATTGCTACTAAATATGTCATTGTCTGGTTTTTAGAAAAGATTAGTAAGAGTATTGCACAGCCAGTATCATGTATGTTAAACAGGGCTTTAGTGGGTCTGAATATATACTAAAAAAACAATTATCATTTGAATCTGGTGAGTTCGTAATATTGAGATTGTTTCAATATTCTGTATTTTTGATGTTTCAACGGTCCCAATAATATGCAGGGCTGTAACCACCATGTGCCTATAGTATTTAGACTGGTTGATCTTTATAGGGTTTTCAATTGAATGATTACTAAAATAGTAGCTTTTGTTTCCTCCAATATTGACTATTTGGCATTCTTGTGATTATCTTGTGATTAAAATAATAATTTATAAATCGTAATAATTTTTTTTTTTTCAAATTCTTATTTGATTTGATGTGATGTGTTACAAACCTATGAATTTCTTACCATGGAACACAACAGATGTTTCCAGAATGTTGCAGAGACTGACAGCCTTAGTCACATGCAATGAAAATTGCGACTCATTCTGTGTTCAGTGGAAGAAAGTAAGTCAAGGCAGCTTTGGAACACGTGGGAGTTAGTAAATAATGACAAGAATTCAATTTTTGGGAAAAATATCCCTTTAATGCTGTTGCCCAACAAACAGTTTCTTACACCTGTTTTGCCATCCATATCAAGCTGTGTTGAGTTGCTGAATGCTAATTGAGATTTGGTATGAACAAACTAAGTTTTTACGTGTCAGTGAACTTCTACTCTTTACCTCCTTTATTTATCCAGCCTCCTTAGAAGAGGTCAGAGGTCAGCCAGTCCTCAAAGAGAAGTTGTGTTCCCCCACACTGAGACATGACGGCAGTGTTTTCATTAGCAGTTAATGATGACTGACGGTCATGCATGAGAGACACCAGCCTGCAGAGTCACGCAAGGCTTCTGAGTCGGAAGAAACATCATGAAAGTGTTTTTTATTTTTGGCACGAAGAGCACAGACCTTCTGAAAACATAATTCTAGGAAATCAAGTCACCATGATATAGGGGAAGCAACCAACTTTATCCTCCACGTATTCTTGGCATAGAAGTTTATTTCTGGCTACTTTTTTTTTTAAACTATAATATTTGTAATATTTGTTTTTAGAATTAATTGGCAAATTACAGATATACTATATTGGCAGTTTGGTTCCCAGCATGCTCTGTGGAATGAATGACATTTTTTATTTTTTTATTATTTTCCAGTTTATTTTTCTGTTCTTGCTCTTTTTTTTGTTTTGTTATGATCAGAATTTATTTTATGATATTAATTACGCTTATATATTTTTTTATTTAATTTTATTTTGTTTTATGAAAAGTAAAAAAGTACTTTCACACATGGCATACCCTTCCAAAATGATTAATTAGCAAAACTAAAATTAAAGTGAAAATAGAAAATATTAAAATACATTTTTATTTTATTTTGCTGAATACACTTATTGTAAGACATTATTGTTAAATGCTGTAAATGTCTGGCTATTTTGCACATACATAAGAAGTATATATAACGTGCATAAATACATAAACTGTTCCTTGGAAAAGAATTCAACAGATCTTATGAAGGCATCAGATTATTATGCATTATTATGCAGAGCAGAACATCCGTCGCGTGCGGAGAGGGCAGAGATGTGACTAATCAACATGGTAATTATTTCTGCACTGGCATGAATTCTGTTTTTCTTGCGTTTCTTCTCTCGTTATTTCTGTCAAGCTTTTGTTTCAAGGAACTTGCGTGACATTGAGCAGAGAGAGGAGGAGGAAGAAAAATCCCCTTTTGGCAAGACGCAGCTACATGCTGAATTTTCTCTGCAGCTAGTGATATCTGAAGTTCTGCCTGCCCTCATAGTATTGTTTCAGGGAGGAATTCGTATCATTTCCTCTGGACTTTTTGTTGTCATTGATATATCATTCTTTTACGGTGGTACGGTTTAGAGGATTCATCACTTTTTTTATGCATACTGAGAATTACACTGTAAAACAGTTCCTAACATTGCTGTTGTTGGTGCTGTTGTGTTTGTATGTCCAGGTTTATGGTACTGTGCTGGGATCATGAGTGTGGTACCACACCAACAGCCTGTGAGAAAGAACAATGCTAGGTGAGCGCTGAAATCGCACGTACACACGCACGCTATAACCAGTTGGCACGAGTCCACGCCATCCCAAACATCCAGAGTTCACAGTGAAAACAAGTCACTTCCTCTCCACCCATACCCCCCTTCACCGGAATGATAAATTCAGAGTCTTGCAGCAATGGGAAATCTGGCTTCAAGATAAAGATTGTAGGGTTTATGGGAGGACCGGGGCGTGGATATCAGACAAGACAAAAGCATATACAGGTAGGTACAGTACCAAAAAAACTGCAAGGCTATTTCTGGATTCTGAAAACTGTCCAGTTTAAGATTAGATGATGCTGCTGGTGAAAGATTCCCAAAATGCCTCACAAAGCGAAAATATTTTTTATATAAAAAAAAATTGAATAAATAAAAAAAATAAGTGGATTAAACTAATGGTAAACAATTTGATTTTTATATCGTTATTATAGTTTTAACTAAAACTAAAACCATTAAAAAATCATTTCTTGAATAAAATTAATGTTCAATTACAATAAAATGACTTGGTTCACCAAGTTGCCAAGTAAAATTTCTTAATTTGTTTTATTCTAAAATAACTAAAATAAAATCTTAAAAACTATGTAGACATAAAAATAAAAAAAAACTAAACAAAAGTTAATTATTACTAAAATAACAAAAATTATAAATATATACTGTATATATACTGTATATATATATTATATATATATAATATATATATATATATATAAAAATGCAGTCACACAACAAAAACTAAACTAATAGACATAAAAATAATATTATAATTAATTTACTATTCAAAATCGAAAAAACTATAAATTAAAAACCAAAACATAAAGTATAAACTGATACTACTAATTAAGCATGCTTGCAATTGGCATCTACACTTGCAGATTCGAATTTGAAATGAGAACTTCTAGTCATTATGCAATTTCTGTAGAACCTCTGTGCCGTGTGGGCAATTTTAAATATTCTAGCTAATAAGATTATATTTTGGCTGTTAAAATTGTAGTCTGCTTAGCTCCGTTTAAAAAAACATGATGAAAGTGAAGTTTTCTTCCGTATTGTGACATAAAGTTGAGTGAAATAGATTTTCCAAAAGAAAAATATTTAAGTTTGAAGGCTTTGTATATCCTCCGTGCCGGTTTTTGATTGGATGGAGGCAGATCTGAATGCCAGCTTGCAGTTAGCAATCTAAATGACTGGAGAAGTCCAGTATATCTTACCAGAGAGAAGCCTGTTATTTCATCGAAAAATTGAATTATGATATTTTGATTAAAAATTATGGCTTAGGCTGGAACCGGTGAATATGAACATTACAGTAGATGTCAAAGATGATTCACAGAAATGCACTGAAGGACAGTAACCTTCATCTAACCCGCTGAAAACGTGCTGCAGGACGTGCAAGAGTGATGAAATAACAGTTTATTCGTGTCTTTTTGGGATTTAGGTGAAACACAGATGATTTGTATATGTTGATGATTATTTTTATTTGTATAAAAAAGTTTTATTCACCTTGGATGCATTATATTGATCAAAAGTGACAGTGCAGACTTTTACATTGTTACATAATGGAGCGGTTTCCCGGACCGAGATTAAGCCTAGTCCTAAACTAAACGGCAACTTACAACAGATTAACGAAACGATACAGATCTGCTTTCTCTGTCATGGTTTTAAATAGTCTTAGACTTAGTCTAGTCCAGAATTTAACAGGCTGATTTCCTGAAGGAAGACTGGAGCTACTTCAGGACTGAATTGAGGCTTAAATTAAACCAGGAAGCAGGTTTAACTTCAGATTAATGTTGTGTTTTCAGTCTTTATATATGAAAAATTCGCACCCTTGGTAAATATGATCAAAGAAACATGTGAAAATAAATCTGCACTGATTTTTTACTAAACACACACACACACACACACACAACCATAAACTTTAATTGAAGTAAAAAGGTAGGGAAGGGAAATCTCATTATGAAAGAAATGTTTTTCTGTAATACACACTGGCTACAATAAATGGCACACTTTTATTCAATACTTTTTGCAACCTCATTTTGCCAAGATGACAGCTCTGAGTCTTCACCCTTAATGCCTGATGAGTTTGGAGAACACCTGACAGGAGATACAGAATCTCTCCAGGACCCTCAGTTTCCCAGGTTCATGTTGATACACTCTCCTCTTCAGTTTTCTATAGGGTTCTGATCAGAGGACTGGGATGACCATGGCAGAACCTTCATTTTGTGCTCAGTGACACATTTTTTGTGTTGATTTTGATGTTTGTTTTTGATCATTGTCCTGATGGAAGATCCAGACAAGGCCCATTATAAGATTTCTAGCAGAGTCAGTCAAGGTTTGCTTTTTTTTTTATCTGTTGGTATTTGCTAGAATCCATGATGCCATCTATCTGAACAAGATGTCCTGGACTTTCAGGAGAAAAGTAGGCTGACAATATTAAAGATACCGCAGTATATTTCATTGTTCACATTGAGTACTTTTTTTTTTTTATCCTTGTGTGCATCAAACCCACCTTGAATGTTTCCTGCAAAAAGAGCTAATTTTCTTAGGCTCATCTGACCATAGAACCCAGTCCTGTTTGAAGTTCCAGTAGTGTGTGGCAACTGAATATGCTGTAATTTGTTTTTGGATGAAAGCAGAAGTTTATTTCTTCAAACCCTCCCAAACAACTTGTGGTGATGTGGTTTGATTTGAAGTTTTTCAATGCGTTATTATTATTATTATTATGTATTTACTTATTTATTTTGTTCTATTTTATTTTTTTTTACTTCATATTTTATGAAGGTCAACAATCTGTTGCTGTCACATCAGACTATATCTTTTACTCCATTGGGATGATGATTAAGGGGAATTTGGCCTTTTTGTTCCTCATCTTTATACTCCTGTGAACAGAAAGTCCTGGCTAATAATTGTCATGTTCCAGTCAACCTGATGTGCTCCCAAATGGAAATATGGGTAGAAATATAGATCTTCAGAGATTTTACTCATAATTTATAGATGTACAAAAAAAGTAAATTTTGTGGGCCAATGTGTATTAGATAAAAAAAAAATTTTTAAATCTTCACATGAATAATATCTTTTAAAAATATTTTCACAATATTACTGTTTTTTATATACTGTATTTTTTTTGTAAACAAACAAATATATAAATTTTTTTTTTTTCATACCGATGTGAATGAGCAATATATTTCAGTAGTTTAATTTTAACAATTGAAGCAGATAATGTTCCTGTGCTTTTAAGACAGAAGGGAGGAATGAATTACTGGACCATGACCCTTTTGTTTGGGTTTTTGCATTCCCAAGTCCTCCAAAAGTACTATGCTCTATTAATTCTGATATTTCTCTCATTAGACCGGTCATTTGTTTTGTCATTGTGGACTGCAGTTCAGTCCTCCTGTTGTGAAATGAAAAAGTCTCGGTGGAACAGAAGCTGCCCCTCGGCTGCCCCAAAAACACAAACCCGAATTCACCTCATCTCAGACCCTCTGCACACAAACACGTGGATGTGATTTGGGAGTTTTTTCACTTTTTCACAAGATCTCATTGTATTTTTTATTAAAACACAGAACTTTGTATTTTTTTTAAAGATCTGATGTCAGGCTTTAAAGGCATTGTATGATGAGCAATCAAATTCAAATAATTTGACATTCATTTGAGTTCACAGGAGTTCATTTAACACATTGCTTAAATTCTTCCTCCGTGGAAAAAAAACATTTAATGAAACTATGGAACAATTTTAAAACAGAAAGTTAAAAACTAAACTATGGCATTGCAAAAACTGTGTGGTGTAAAAACTGTGCTTAGACCTCATAGGAGAAAAAGCATAATAAGACCCCTTTTAAAATGTCTTAAAATTGATGAAAATATATCAGTGTAGTACATCTTGGAATTCTGACAGGAGCATGTTTTAGGTTGGTCACCTCCGTAACGGTTGCTAGGGGTGTGTTTGGTTGATTTGTTGCTTCAGTGAGCAAGAAAGGAGAGGTGTTGCCACAGGTAATCTAAAAAAGTAGAATGGCTGGCCTGTCAGTCTGGATTATATGTGTCTTGCTGCACTTTGATGTGCCGTGACCATCTGAAGCAATGCACACACTGCTTCCTGCCACTGCTGGCCTGTGTGTGACTTTGTGTTTATACAAACTTTTTTTCAAACCAGAAAAGATTAGATCAAACAAGAAAAACAAAAGGAGACATTTAGGAGAATTTTCACCCTGATGTTGTCCTGTGAATGCTGAGTCTGACCAGGGGCTGCCAAGGAGATAAAAGGACAAAACTTAAATTAAACTATAGATTATCGCTTTAGAATTTTTAAATTGCATCGTTCCTGCAGTTCCGAATTCCTGTGAGCATAGAATTGTATATTTGTTGATTTGGTGCAGGCCTTTAAAAAATGCCTTTTACAGGTGCATCTCAATAAATTAGAATGTCGTGGAAAAGTTCATTTATTTCAGTAATTCAACTCAATTGTGAAACTCGTGTATTAATAATTCAATGCCACAGACTGAAGTAGTTTAAGTCTTTGGTTCTTTTAATTGTGATGATTTTGGCTCACATTTAACAAAAACCCACCAATTCACTATCTCAACAAATTAGAATACTTCATAAGACCAATTAAAAAAACATTTTTAGTGAATTGTTGCCTTCTGGAAAGTATGTTAATTTACTGTACATGTACTCAATGCTTGGTTGGGGCTCCTTTTGCTTTAATTACTGTTTCAATTCGGCGTGGCATGGAGGTGATCTGTTTGTGGCACTGCTGAGGTGGTATGAAGCCCAGGTTTCTTTGACAGTGGCCTTTAGCTCATCTGCATTTTTTGGTCTCTTCTCATTTTCCTCTTGACAATACCCCATAGCATAGATTCTCTATGGGGTTCAGGTCGGTGAGTTTGCTGGCCAGTCAAGCACACCAACACCATGGTCATTTAACCAACTTTTGGTGCTTTTGGCAGTGTGGGCAGGTGCCAAATCCTGCTGGAAAATGAAATCAGCATTCTCAAAAAGCTGGTCAGCAGAAGGAAAAATGAAGTGCTCCAAAATTTCTTGGTAAAAAGGTGCAGTGACGTTGGTTTTCAAAACACAATGGCCCAACACCTGCATTGCACCCCAAATCATGACAGACTGTGGAAACTTAACACTGGACGTCAAGCATCTTGGGCTATGAGCTTTTCCACCCTTTTTCCAGACTCTAGGACCTTGGTTTCCAACTGAAATACAAAACTTGCTCTCTTCTGAAAAGAGGACTTTGAACCACTGGGCAACAGTCCCTTCTTCTTCTCCTTAGCCCAGTTAAGACGCCTCTGATGTTGTCTGTGGTTCAGGAGTGGCTTAACAAGAGGAATACGACAACTGTAGCCAAATTCCTTGACACGTCTGTGTGTGGTGGCTCTTGATGCCTTGACCCCAGCCTCAGTCCATTCCTTGTGAAGTTCACTCAATTCTTGAATCGATTTTGCTTGACAATCCTCATAAGGCTGCGGTTCTCTTGTTGGTTGTGCATCTTTTTCTTCCACATTTTTTTCTTCCACTCAACTTTCTGTTAACATGCGTGGATACAGCACTCTGTGAACAGCCAGCATCTTTAGCAATGAATGTTTGTGGCTTACCCTCCTTGTGAATGGTGTCAATGATTGTCTTCTGGACAACTGTCGGATCAGCAGTCTTCCCCATGATTGTGTAGCCTAGTGAACCAAACTGAGAGACCATTTTGAAGGCTCAGGAAACCTTGGCAGGTGTTTTGAGTTGATTAGCTGATTGGCATTTCACCATATTCTAATTTGTTGAGATATTGAATTGATGGGTTTTTGTTAAATGTGAGCCAAAATCACCACAATTAAAAGAACCAAAGACTTAACACTTCATCTGTGTGTGTGTGTGTAATGTCGCTTTTAATTTTATAATTTAAATTTTATTTGGTTGTACTATTTATATTTTTATTTTACATTTTTTTTACATTTCATAAACTATTAAAGCATATACATATATAAAATAATAGGAAATAACATATATAAAAAATATTAAATTAAGAGTTGTCGAATACATTTTTGAATAACTTTTCCATTTAATAACATATGGTAATAATCCATTAAGTTATTACTTGTTTTTTAATAATGCCTCTTTTTAATACTTTTTATAAAGATAATTTATATAATATATAGTTTTAATATTAAATATATTTAAATAAACTTTTGAATATTCCCTTCGATGGACTAATAAGGCTTGACTCCGTATGAGGGTTAAGCAGATTTGCACAGTGTTTTGGCAGTGTCAGTCTGAACAGCGTTCATTGTGATTATAAATAAGATGTGACAGACCGTCCTCTAGTCTCCATTGATTTTTTTTTTTTTTTTTTGGATGCGTGGTAGAATTGTCTGTGTATTGGTGTGTTTGTCAGTCGTGAGCTCTGTGGATGTTTTTACAAGGCTGCACATTTGGTTCTTTGTAGTTTACACTAGCTTATGCAAGCAGGTCATAGAATCGGTGTCAGTGTGAATGGAACACACCAAACTGGATTGGCCAGATGAGGGGGAAGAGGCAGTTTGCTGCTCACACGCACACATACACCCACAATACCATTCTCTAGGATTACTGTCTCTTATTTTATTGTGCACCGGTCACTGTGACTGTGCAAACAATACAATATAGTGTGCAAGAAGATCAGCTGCACTGCTCAGTTTAAATTCGACGCATGTGAACACTCCAAGCTTGGTCGACAGACAACTCTACTGTAGTTATTGCTCTTTGTCACTGCACATGGAAGCTGAATTCGAGTTTCTGTCATGTTCGTATTGTCTCTGTATTGCCATCGCTCCAGCCTAGCAACTCCCTAACAACCATATTCTCATGAAAAGTACAGAGAAGGAAAGGAAACAAAACTTCCTATATAAATTCCTTAGTGTCATGTTTTTTTTTTTTTTTTTTTGTGGATCTTACCATTTTTCTCATCCTCCTTATGGATGAAATATTGCTCAGTCTCAATATATGTTCTCAGTTACTCTTTGCAAAGTCTTGTTTTGGATTGTCTGCCCAGTGTTTTATGACCTTTGCCTGTACTAGCCCTAAAGCGGGGTTGCCCAAAGCGGTTGCACCCTGCCCTAAAAAGAATCCAACAGTGAGATTAGTCCGCCCCCTCCTGCCACAAGGTTCTTGCCTCTTCGATGACCACATTGAGACTTGCTGGACATTGGTATCTTTAACCAAGTTGTGTTTGTGGCACGACACACACACACACAACACAACACCCACCACATGTAGAAACTGTGCTTAAAGTATAATATATATATATATATATATATATATATATATATATATATATAGAAATCTTGCAAAATTAAGTATTTCACTAGGCTTTTCTGACTTTTTGACACAACTGTAAAAGAATTGTATAGTTTTTTGAGTATAAAGTATATTATATATATATATTATTTTTTTTTAAATGCAAAAATAATATCCCACCTTTAATTATTCATTTTAAAAATACAAAATATAAACATGTTCACTGACTTTGTGGTTTCTGACTTTTTAACTTCATTGCATCTAGCAAATTGTTGTTTTCTTGTGGTGCAAAACCACACTCTAGTAGAATGTATTGTTGATATGAGGAAGTACAATATTTTTTGCTAATTGAACTTTTACGACCTCTGTCCCTTATTCAACAATACAACTACAATATCACGTTTCACAGTGTATGTATACAGTTACACAGGAACAGGGGAAAGGCTCTTCACTTGTGACATAAACTTAGTATTCTCATATTTCTCTGTTATTAATGATTAATGTTACCTTGAAGTGATAATGTGCTTCATTGCTGTTAGAATGACATTTTCCCATGTGCTTATCAGTATAACTGTTTTTCTTGGCATAAACCCATACAATCTGTTCACATGTGTTATCACTCTGGAAATGCAGCAGAGACATCAGGTGCAGATGGGTATGGTTTCTTAATTTTATTCAACAGCTCTCTTATGCAACATTACTCAACATGGAAAGCATGCACAGGAATCATTTGTTTTATATTTAAAGATGAAGTGTGTAATTTATGATCTCATAGTGTAACCAAAGAGATTTGCATAATGACTGTTTTCGTACAGGTTGTTCACACTTTTGACACTAATTTTATTAGCCTATTTAGAGTAGCTTGTTTGTTTGTTATTTAATACACCTATTGTGCCTATTTATTGATTGATTGATTGATGTAATTCACAGATTTTTGCCTATTTATAGTGGATTATGTATTTATTTATTTATTATCACCTACGTTTTAGTTTTTAATTTGTTTTTGCCAATTTATAGTGGCTTTTTTGTTTATATATTAATTTTTTATTTATCTATTTTATTTTTCAAGTATCTCAACTGGGATATGCTGACATGCCAATGAAGGCCTTGTGATCCCTTTCACATGCATAAACAAGCTGGTTTGTTAACTATGTCAAGTTAGTAGTCATATTTTGTAAACATGTTTCCTATTATCCTCTGACTGTATAATACCGCCCTTCCTCTAGGATTTATAGTTTTGATTTCTTGCCAGCCAGTTGCCGTAGTGACAGTGGTAAATCTCTCCTTTAATTTACAGCAGGGCGATCAATTCAACACTTTTAGTTGAGCCTGGTGACACGTTGTTTTGGCTGTGTTTGTGTGTTGCTATTTGATGTCAACATTGATGGTTTTCAGCATCCACAGCTGTCAATTAAGAGTTTTTTATGCATATTTTTTTATTTATTATGGCAGCCGAATTGATCAAATGATTGGGATTTAGTACCATTTATCCAATTTGCATAATTCTTTTGCTGAATTGACTACTAAAACAACACAGACCGCACAGGCAAATAAATAATGCAGTCATTGGGCACAATTTATTCATAGTGAATTTCCCCTCTAATCTAATAATATGCTGTTCATCTGTAATTAATTTTCCTTGCAACCAAGGACTAAAATAGATGGCATTTGAAGAGCTAGCTCTTATATATAGATCCAAAGGCCATCAGATCATCAGATAATGGACTTTCCGAACTTTTTGCACATTGCATGTACTGAAATCTCACCTTCAGTTCAATTATGGGAAAACTTTGCAGAGTTGCATCATTTCACTAGCTGGTGTCTATCCATCCTCTCCAATTTCAGTGACAGCTCCTATTATTCCATATATTATTACACTAGTCTTTGAGAGAGATTCCAGCAGATATTTTTTGTTTGTTTTGGACAGATATTCTCTCATTCATCTCGGGCTGAAGATTGTATGGACTTGTTTGTGGCAGACTTTGTTGTGAATTTGCTTTGGATGTAAGAAAACGCAACCTGTCCAGATGGTTGCTAGAGATCATTGTGGTGCCATTTTGTCTGTGTCTATTATCAAGCGATTTACAACTTCCTGGTATTTGGTTATGTCACCCAAAAGCAAATAAAAAGTCTGAAGTTCATGAAAAGAAAGAGGGAAATATATTCTGAGGATCCAGTGTCATTTTGATATTGATTTGCACGCAAGATACTGGAATCTGATGTAGACCTTCTGTTTGGGGTGTTTCATTGTACATAGAAACTAAAATATATTTCTTGCAAATATTTAGGCTTGCTACCAGGATAATAATTATTTAATATTGGTAAGCCATGTAGAGGCCATGCATGTGATGATGTGTTACTTTTTGTGATAAATGTAACTTTAGTCCTCATAACTTCATAACTTTTTTTTCTCTTCCCCCCCCCCCCCCTCCCCCCCGCCCCCATTTTTTTTTTGGCAGGTTAGACTGATTCAGATGCAATAGATTTAGGTTTAAAAAATGGGGTATTAAAAATCTTCTGAAATTGCAGGAATCAGAAGAGTCTCATCAGTTACAGATTGACTTGATTAGAAGTACATTGTTACATGTACAATGTTACAATGGTTACAGTATGTTTATTATGCCACAATAGTAATATTCTTGGGTTCACAGAGTTCATTGTTTGGGGAAGGGGAGATATCAGAGTGATATCTGATTAGTGAGATCGCCATTGAAGAGCCACGCCCCTAAGCAGGGGGTTTGGTACTGTGCGAGTGTTCATTAAAGTTCAGTTATGTACCTGCTACGCTGTGTGTTCAGTATGCTGCCTCGGCTCATCCACGAACCAACAACAGTTATAAATTTTTTCTTTTTAAATGTTTTATTACATATTACAGTTTTACTGTATTTTTGATCAAATAAATACAGCTTTGGTGAGCATAAAAGACTTCTTAAAAAAAAAAAATCTTACTCTGATGGGTGGGTTTAACATGATGTCAAAACAGGATGTTGTATATGATTTCATAACATAATATTATAGAACAAATTTAATTGTGTTACAGATATTGAATTAATTATGTTTCTAATTTCCCTTTCCCCCCCCCCCCCCCAACAGAGCATAGCCACTGATCCTTTGTCGTAAATGTTTAACCCACTGCGTCTTCTTCGGGGTAGGTACCCATAGCCGCTTGGCAAACCCCCAATTGCTGGGTTTGTCCCTCTTTTACCCAGCACTGGGTTGTATTTGACCCAGCATTTTTTAGAGTGGTCAGGTCAGTGCTGATGTGTGTAATGTATGTATTGTTGTTGGGTCGTGGCGTGTGCAGTTAATGTCCATAAGCCCATCGTGGGTTTATTATAGTGTTTTGTATCTCCCTCTCACTCCAATGACTGTAATGGAAAGGTTGACTCAGGTAATCAGCAGCCAGGCAGCCAGTGTTCAGCCTGGAGTGACTATCAGTGCTGAGTTATATACTAATCACATAATGCACTAAAGATTAGGAACTTTCCTGTCTACATTCCTGGTCTCTGATCGTGAGGAAACCTCTTCACTTCTTCCTGTGCCAATTGTCAGGTACACAGAGCCGCCACACGTCAGTGGAGTTTAACGTCAGTTCTCTGAGTGGTACTTGCTGAAGTTGTAACTGTTGCTCTTGCAACTGTCGGTGTTCTGGTATTGGGTGCCTACTAGCCCCAAGTCTCTGTATAAGCAATGATTTAATTATTTATTCAACTTATAAATAAAGGTTAATTTATTGAACCTATTAATAAATTTATTTTGGGTTCATTTTAAGCAAGAAATAATAATTTTAAGCAATAGTGGAGTTAAATAAAACCTAACAAAACAACCCAATTGCTGGGTTTGTCCCTATTTCACACCCAGCCGTTGGTTGCTTAACCTAGCCTCTTTTTGAGTTATATGTACATGTGATATGATATATATATATATATATATATATATATATATATATATAATTATATATAACTGTATATATATATATAGATATTAGACGGAACAGCTTCTCCCAACACTGGGTCAAAATTGGACCCGAATTCAAAACAAACCCAACCGACCGCTGGGGGTTCAAAATTACCCAAGTACTGGGGTTTGTCCCTATTTTAAAAAACCCAGCATTTTTAGAGTGTATAATGTAACACAATACTTATGATTGAGAGAGAACACATAAATGTTCTTCAAAAGCCTGATGTATCATATTTGACGCTCACATTTTAACATGATTTTTCTAAAAACAAATACTAAATATAGGATAATCAATTAACCTCAGTAAGCTTGCTTCCGTCCATAAGTGTTTATCTTCGAAATACTACAATACAACATTTATATTTATGCTACTTTATAAAAATTGTTAAAGATTTCACAGCAAAAAGACATGTGAACCACTTTTTACGAAGAGGTTTGGGGGGCGCCGCCTTTTTACCTATGGTAAAAAATAAAACTATCATTCAGTATCGGCAGTCAAGGCATGTCTTGTTTGTGCCCTCACAGTCCAAGTTTTAAACAATAATATGATTTAATTTAGATGCTTTAGAAAGTCCATTACTAGTCTCGGCTTCCCGCATATTGCTACACGCACTATGACCTTGTACATCGGGGGTAATAAGGGGGGGGGTCACCTTTTGATTATTGCTGATCCACGCATCTTTTTCGCTCTGGTAATTACATGGTGTCTGATTTTAATTTCACACCATCAACTATGTGGGTTATTTTAACCAAGCCCATAAGTTTTTAACAACAAGGTTGAGGTAATTAAAACTAACCAAAGATTGGGTTACACATTTAACCCGACGTTGGGTCATAACAACCCAGTACTGTGTTGTTCCTTACCCCGCATTTTTGGTGTATATATTATTCATGTGCAGGTCAGCTGTATCGGCTCACATACATATGCATCCGCTTTCATTAGCAGCTAACCCTTTCTCAACGCTTTTCAGAGATCACGGATTGCGCATTGGGTTCTTCCGCCACTAATTTCTCCCCCTTCGGACCCAGTCCGGCTTTCAACTGAAGTTTACAACATTTTCCAGAATGTAGCAACTATTTTGATTTTCTTTGTGTTCAACTTTGTTTGAGAGAGAGAGAAAAACAACCTTTCCATGTCCAAAACAACATGGTCATCTATCCTTGCATGTTGTGTTTAATTAGTGGCTACTATAATTATGAAATGAAAGTAAGATTACCACTTTCAGTGCAGGTGAGTAATAAGATAATTTTTTTGGCTATTGTTTATTGACTCAGTTTCATCTTAATCATAATGCTTTATTGTTAACAGTAACGCAATATTTCAGCAATGCAATTTAATGATTTCATTTTGGCAATACAAGTTTTCACTCACTGTTTCCAAACAGACACAGTGGTGTGAACTGAGGCAACATTTCCTTGCTGAATACAGTATTTGTGTTTGGTGTGGCTGAAAAGAGATTACGCAGAGATTCGCTGAGATTTCTTCCAAACCTCAAAGTGTGTTCGTGAAAGGTACTGAAAATTATTGAATATCAGCAGATCTTGTGTTACATAAATGACACAATGACCCAGAGTGCCACAGTATTACTTTTGATAGGTTTCTGCTGTCAGTGTTGGCCTTGCGTCGTTCATCGTATACGGCTTTAAATTTGACGTCCTACGGTTGTCTCTCTTTAACCCGACATCGTGCTGCAAAGAGAACATCTTGGTGAAACATGCACCCAAGTTAGTGCTATTTTCTCATTGTGGGCAATATATTGTTCATGGAGACACAGCCGTCTTGGTGGTACGTTGCTATTCTAGGAGAATCCAAAATCGAGATGCGGACGGACAAGTGCGAATCATACTTCCTACTGTAAGTATCGGCGCACGTGCCCTCATCTGTCAGCGAATGCACTGCGATGTGTTGCGGTTCCGTGGCGCTCATGATGTTAAGCTGGGTTATCTGACTAGTTACTTTCAGCGCCACATGGAACGGTGTACTCCTCCGAACGCCGTGCTTGCCTGTTGGGGTAGCGTCTGGTGTGCCGTATGGACAAGTACCCAGAGATCGCGGCGCTAGTGCCCTGACTGGAGACCTGACCACCCACTGAGCTGAAACGCAAAACAGAGCTCTGTGTGTCTGTGGAGAAGAACAGCCAATAGGTTTCCAGTGTCATTTCTCATGCACATGCATCTATGACAAGCCATTTTAATGCCAGTTTTGACTAGTAACAATTCCAAATTAAATCTGTAATGCAAATTTGACTATACTGTTAAACAAAATGTACTGTTAATTTTCTGCCTGGACGTTATCCATTCATTTTATGGACAATTCCGTTAACCCTAAAACACTAAAAAAAGTCAAAATGCAGGTACATATCATTACTATTCTTTCATAGTAATACAGTTCATTGTGCCACCTTTACATATTTTTAACTGTCTTTAATATGCAATTATGTTAAAACGTTTAAACTCCAATTATAACTAATTATATCACTATACATTTTGCGTTGTATTTGTAAAAATTGAAATTTACAGATGAAATAATAATTAATAATAATTAATTTATCATTTATGCAGTACACTTATTAATCCAAGCGACTACACAGTGCCTTCATGCCATACTTTTTTTTGACCAGTATGTGATAGTTGTGATTGCAATATGAATATATCATAATGTTATTTTTATTAAGTGCAAAAGCTTGTGTGCACATGTACTCTTTCTAATTGTTATTCTTTCTTATTTCTATTACCTAAACTAAAACCATAAAAAATTCTTACTTAAACAAAATATCAAAAATGCAATTAAATTTCGTTTAGTTGCCAAGGCAGACATTCTCCATTTTAATTCATTTAGTCTAGTTACCAAGGCAACATTTCTTATTTTCATGTAAATTTCAACTAAATGCTAAAATTACTAAAATAAAAATTAATATAGACCTTTTTAAAAAAAAAAAACAATATAAGGAAAACCATAACAAATACTGAAACTAAAATGAAAACAGTAATAAAATAAAAATTCAAAGTCTTAATAAAAGCTACAATAGTATTGCAATTACTAAAATAACAAATAATTAAATAATAAAAATGTGAAATGCAATTCTTAAATATGACTTGTCAAAATGACATTGCAGATGTCCAATTAGTTGAAATTGCATTAGATTTTTTATTGTTTTAAATTCCTAAACAAAACTAGATTATTGCTACTAACACTTGTTAGATGCATCCATCAGAAGGACTTTTTAAATGGAGTCAGTGAACTGAGATTGGTAGCTGTAATTGCTGCAGTGTTTGTTTTGGTAGGCATCAGCACACTCTCTAACTCTCTCACACTTCCACTCCCTGAAACTTCTGTTTACAGAACATGTTTTGGAAGGAACGTTACATGAACAGGAATTGTTCAAACAGAGACTGGCATCTGTGCTATGAGCAGAATCTGCATGCGTGAGAAATGCTCCAATTTCTGATCGTGCTTAGAATGAGAGCAGAATGCAGTGACACATTTTTGCGTGTCAACGTTTGGCGCTGGGCCAGGTGTGAGTGCACGCAAGGTTACATAATGAAAGATCCGCAGAGAGGGAGTGAGAAGTGTCATCTCAAGTGTCATTTTAATGCTTGAAGTAAAAATACATGACACTTCCTCTGGATACGCTAACTCTCAATGTCTTCCTCTACATGCAAGCTGCACAGTAATCATCAACATATAACACAGCTCTTTTTTTTGCCATAATATATGCAGGTGTTTTGATTTAATACTAAGAATAATATAAGACATAAATACAGAGTTTTATAAGATAACTTCTAAAGTTGTAGAATTGAACCGTTAAAATTTTCACCTTTATGAGCTATTTTGACTTTTAAAGTGATTTTAATGGATTTATGAAGTCATAGTAACAACAGATTAATAAGGTAGTGTTTCAGAACCAGAAAGTTTCCAAATACCAATTGTCTTCATTCTGAACAGTATATCATCGAAATGCTAAATAAATATCAAGCGTAGCATTAGTTCTGGCAGGTCACGTTAGTCAAGCTCGCTTTAGCTGACTCTCAGCTGATCCCCATCAACCTATGGGAATACGACACCTATTTAAGCATTCATATATAAGGTCCCTCATTATTATTATCAGCAGTTTTCGCATTGCTCAATAGCTAATTACCCTCCTCCATCCCCAGCTCCTCCTCTATCAGTCAGGATTCAGCCTTCTGATTCTCCTTTGAATCAGACTAATTCTAAAATGTGTACATAACATTATTGAACTTTAAAGATATCTGCAAAACATTTATGTTGGTTCTGTTCTGTTACACCCCTTGCCCCGACGGAACCATACCCCTAGCCAATCCAAACTGTATGCAAATTTTCAATCATCTTTGACGATAGTGGTCCTGACAGAAATATAAATTTTTGGTGAAATCTTTTGTTTGAGAAGTGTACTTGTGCTGTACTTTGAAATAAACTCCACTTTGGTTTGATATTTTATATGTAGGATAATACATTATGAAATTCATGCATTGTGGCTCAAGTTTATAAATACTTTTTGGGGCCACTGCATGTAAAATAAAGGTGGTTTATGTATCTCAGCCTTTTAAAATAAATACCAAACCACAAAAACTCACTGTGAAAACTGAAAGTGTTCATCAAGGTGAGTGAAGACCACTGAAGGTGTGTGCGTGCTGAGTGTGGGGGGGGGGATCAAATCACAGCGAGGTTATATAAGGCGAGTTTGCACTAAGAAAATGCTGATAAATGGAATGATGCAATTTCTGTGCTGTGTTTGGCTGCAACTTGCTTCTCTAAGTGAACATTCCGTGGTTTTGAATGTATTATTATGTGACAATGTGCATAACACAGCTAATGTGATCGATACACTTATCTAACTTCTTATCAATGTAAACATTCTCAGTTGATTGACTGTACTTGTTATAGAAATTTCCACCTGTAGCTATCATGTTGTCATCAAAGGTGGATTTATTACAAAAATGTTTTAATCATTTCAATTAGCACATGTCTCTATTCACATATTTTGCAACGCGAATGTGAGCTAGTGCGAAACTTCCGATTCATTAGCTGCTTTTCAGTAAAAGCTAAAAGTTGCTCTACAAACAAGTGTGTTTATAATTATGAAAATACATCAAAATAACATGATAAGAAATACCAGTTTGCAATATAAAGCAGCAAAACAAGTTGTTTTTTTTTCCATTTAAGCTAACAAAAATTACTAGAAGCGAATGACACCGGAAGCCTCGCACACTCAACTTTACAAATGACCACGTCCGTTCTCACGTTAAAAATAAACGTGTTTGTTTTGTTTTGAATCTTCATGTTCTACAACACCATGAGAATGACTAAATAATAAAATAATTCAAATTTTCTGTGAACTATTTGCGAGTTTCAGAATGATTTCCCAAAGGTTCAGCTTTCGTTCTCTAAGATACTGTACGGTCACATGCCATACAGGTGTTGTGATGACAAGGCATTCAGTTTTGTTTTAGTGTTGAGGATATGTCCTTCATTCCAATTACTAAAAGAGACAAAAATGTCAGTCTTTGGTCGTGATGGGCCATGAAGTTTCAGTGATGTGGTTGATTTTTAGTGCACTCAGCTAGTAATGACCGGAGGCCCTCATGTGGCCATGATTGCAAGTGCATCTCAATTGCTTGAAAAATAAGTAAATTACGGTCATGTGTAAATAATAATGCCAAGTATAACGATATGAGTGATGTCCTTCTTCATTTTGGGTGAAAGTAAGTGTTCTAGTTAACAAAAGTAATATTTGTTGGTTGTAAATAGGTCATTTATCTGTGAGACAAGTAAAACATGTAGGCCTACATATCAATATTTTATATTTTTCGACTTTAAGCACCTGTTTTATGATACAAAAGGTGCATTTGTGCAAGTCCCTTATTGCTATCTACACTGGCAAGATTGTAAATTGTAAAATTACAGTAACTCGTTACATGATTTAAGAAGAGGAGGCAACTGAAGACTGTACTTTTATAGGCTACTACACCATCATGAGATGAAACCTTAGACATAAGTTCACACAAAGTTTCTCAAAGACCAGCACATGCAATCTGATAACAGCCTGAAAAAAGAGCATGTTTATTGAGAGCAAACCATAGAGTTAAGATTTTCACATAATCGATATGAGCTAACAATTACATTTATTCTGGATTCCATAATCAGATTCCAAAAATGTATTTTTGTAAGTATTTGTAAGTTTTTGTAATTAGAGTATAGGCTACCTTACATTTTATAATGCACTTAATCAGAATACAGTTTCTTTTTTATGGATTACATTCACACAATGGAAGTGAATTATTCAATAATTTATTTATTCTCCCTAATTCTTATTTTTTTCTCTTTTAAACCTTCGTCTCCAAAAATAATGTGTGTCATGCCATTTAGCTTTAACTATGTTCACAAATGTTGTGTAAATTAATTTGCAAACCATGCGATCTGAATGTTTTTTTTTTGGAGGGAATAAAAACAAAACTCACCCTTCATAAGTACATGCATAAAAACAAAATAATTTAAAGGATAGAGGACGCAGTGTCTCGTTCCCTTCTCAGGGAACCATGGTTACATACATAACCTGAGACGGTCCCTTTCGAGGGAACTTTTCAAACTGCGTCCTCTAGGGGTCGCTATGGGGAACGGTATACCCATGCCACCATGCTGAGGGGAGTGCATACCAGAAAACCACGGCGAGCACTAAGTACCAACTCTACCATTTTGCCATGGGAGTTGCCCCTGGGACGTAAATACGGCTGTCAGTGACATTATCCCCTTCGACCAAGGGCCTGAACTGCTTAACCTAAAATAACTTACCTGTTAAGGGCTGGGCTAGGAGGCCCAAGCCTAGGCATAGCCATCTTGGAACAGAGACAGAATCCTTCCTTTAAGGGGATACGGCCAGGTGTCTAAAAAACCACACCAGACCCTGGCCTCTCAACCTACTCAACAAAGACTATTTATCAAGGCGGCCTCAAAAAGGACCGTACACTTGATGTCCACCATCTAGAATAGCTCATGTGAGCTGAGGCCTTTCCCCAGAACGACCTCGAAGTGGAGGGCCAACTACTCACAAGACGTTTATCAAGGCGGCCCCCAAGGGCCGAACACTTGATTCCAGTCTAGCTGGATGGAGCATCTCGCGAAGCATGTACTCCTAAGATACTATCCCCTACAAGATGACCCATCAGTCCTGAGGTTTGCGCGTTTCTTACTGTGGACCTGACTGCGTCGGGACGACTGTGACTTCCTCAGAATCTAAGTCTGCGTGTCCAAGCCGAAGATTGAGGTTTCTTTAAAGCCTAGCCTGGAACCAAACCGAGAGTGAAACCATCACGTGCTAATCGGTCAGACTAAGAACCTACAGTCCGAAAAACAGACAGGTCCGGTTCGTCTGCAGAGAAAGCTAGCATTGAATAAACAGTAACTATCAAGAGGAGGAGTAAAAATGGATCGTCTGCGTGCCCTGCCATTCAAACAAGATGTATACTGAAGGGGTTTGGATGGCAGGGAGGCAGCCTTAAGAGAAGATGTCTCCCCCGTAGAGATAGCAGGCCAGCATCTCTTCAACAGGGGGCATCTTCTCATAACCATTCTCACGCATCCCATCGCTTTAAAAAAAATATATACAAATGTTATGTTGGCATACAAGGAATGGAAGGCTCTTTTTATTATTATTTTGTGCAGTAGAATGTGGTTATCTGCTTTGTTTTTTTTGTTTTTTTAGAAGGACATGATATAAATCATCTGTCCAACAACTGCAGACAGATCCACACTATACACTTCCTATATTAACAAAAGGAAATTACTGATAGGGAGAAATATCCCATCAGGTCCTTTCCATGTTCTCACTGCAACCGCAACGCTCATTAACCTCCTATACAAATTCGAAAACCTAGATATAACGAATGCATCGCTATTCCCGCGGAGGCGAATGCACTCAGCAAACGCTACCTACAAGCTCGGCCGCAAATGGTTTATGTACTCCTCGCTCCCCCATCAGCAGTCCTAGCGAATGCACACGATGATCACAAGGCCGCCTCCTTGGTGAGACGATTTGCTTCAATTCTGCTTATCCTCAAAAGAAGCTCGCGAGCCGTGTGAAACTGCCGGTATCGTAGCAAGCCGAGGGGGAGAACATGCACGTCCGTATCAGTTTACTCTTAACGCTAACTAAACAAACGGTCAGTGATGATGAAGACGCTCATCATGACCGTTTGTTATCCCGGCACACTTTTATCTGTTGATCGCGCCGGGTAATGCCGCATAGGCCTGTCTCCCGGCGCCAAGTGTTATTGTCGTTTTTAGATATATGCTTCAGACGCCGGTCACGCTGAAAGGCGTTCCCCCAGAGCAACCCCAGAGGATCTTCCGTTCGTTGATCCGCAAGGGTCCCTCGAAGGGAAAACCTAGATTACATTACTCTTTTTCATCATGTAGCGGGGCTTGGTTTCAACAACAGCTCCGCCTCTTTGCCCCTCTTCAATTATCCTGATATGACAAGCGTTCAAGGATGCACGGGGCCAGCCTCGCGCCCCTACTTTGAGCTTCAAAAACGCTCTTTAGGAACCTACGGGTGACGTCACGGACACTACGTCCATGTTTTTATACAGTCTATGGCTAATACGAATAAAATGGGAATAAAATAGTAGGATATTTTACAGTGAAACATTTTATTTGACAACCTTACAGTTGCTCGAAAAAATTAAAAAAACAAGAAGTCTATGACTGACCTAACAAAAACTACATATGTACAGACCTGTTATAAATCCCCGTATTTTTTTTCCTCGGGAACTACATCTCCCAGAATGCAATGTGACGTTGCGTCACAACACCTGCCTGACGTCAGTAGCCGGAGTTCCGCGTGTTCGGATGTGGATGTGGAATACGATGGAAAGTCGAGGAGTTTCATCGATTATATTTGACTTGGATAACACGCTGGTCGATACAACCGGCGCAGGACGAATTGCCATTCAGAAGGTAAATGAATGAATAAGAAAAAAGCTGAAAAACGAACACTTTAAAGAACTGTTGACAATACTCTGGTATTGCTGTAGTTTTTGGGCACTTGCCATGGTATTATTGGACGTACCTTGAAGTATATATCAAAGTACCATAGTATTGTAACTTGGGTTTTGTGAACCATTCCATGTATTATTGGACGTAATTATGTATCAAACCTTGTTATTACCGCCAACGATTGTGTTTTTGACATAGTACATGGTAATGCCGTGGTATTTTTCTGACGTGCTCTGAAGTAATGATCCCAATTACCATGTTTTTTTTTTTGGCATATGCAATGGTATTTTTGACATACTTTGAAGAATATTTGAAAGTACCATGCTATTACCATGGTTTTTGTACACATGTCATAGTACTTTTTTTTACACACTTTTAAGTGTATATCAAAGTACCATGATATTACCATGTTTTTTGACATGCACTGTGGAAATACTGTGAAATTGTTCTCCAAAAACTCCAAACTGTGCTATTTTTGTTCACTAGAGATGTAGATCTTATGATTTACATTGTGTTCTTTTTTTAGGTGTGTGAGCTGTTGAAGTCGATGCATGTGCAGGAGAGCCACATCAAAGACATCTGTGATCACTTTTTACGAAAGCTTCTCCATGAATCATTCGACCCATCAGAAGGAAAAACAATAGACGATGTGAGGATCCATCACTGGTATGAAGCCCTACAGGAGACACAGGGCACAGATCCTGATCCGGCTCTGGCCAGCAGCTGCTACCACACATGGAAGAACACAAGATTACAGGTGCTGACTCTTTCTCCTGAGGTTCGATCTCTTCTGGAGGAACTGCGGAAGAACTACAAACTACTTCTGATTACCAACGGCGATACTCAGACGCAGTGGGAGAAGATCGAAGCGGTGAGATGTAAGGGTCTCTTTAGTTTGGTGGTAGTCGGAGGAGATCATCCTGAGCAGAAACCGGCGCGCTCCATCTTCACTCGCTGCTTCGAGTCTGCGGGAGTCCGGCCGCAGGACTGCATCATGGTGGGAGATTCTCTCAGTGCAGACATCCAGGGAGGCATTAATGCAGGGGTACGGGCCACAGTGTGGATAAACAGTGACTGTAAATCTCTCCCGCAGGGCTCTGTGACTCCAGACTACACTGTACCTAGTGTACTAAATCTGAATGATGTTCTACTTGAACTGAGATGATGTCTACATGTGTGATCCTAAAGATGCATGTTTTTTTTTTAAAGAAAATTTGTCAGAAAATGTGATGAAGACTTATATCAGCATCTTAGAAAAACTGTTTTAATCTATAAAAGTGTGGTCCTCTCTTAAAGTGACCATAATGTTGCGGTCACATGACCAAGCAAATAATACTTTCTTGTAATCACCAGATGACAATCCGGATACTCTACTTGAAGCTGTTCATGTCCTAATTATTTTTTCTGTGGCAATAATATTAACTCCAAAATAAACCTGTGTAATTTGTGTTATCAGTAGACATAACCACAATCCATCAAGTAACGGTCATTATGCAAATGCTTTATTAATACAGTTTTAACGTTTGTTTAGCATATTTAACAGGACATAAGACATCAGCTATCCAACTCTCTTCAAGCTACATTCAACTGAAATGTATGTCTTATTTTCAGATTATAATTGCATTATTAAGATGTTAAAAATACGAAATTATTGGAATTATTAACTATAAATATGAACAGAAATATTAATATTTGCCAATACCTGAAAAATAACTTAAATTGTGGAATAAATTAATCATGGGTGGGTGACGTATGTCTTTGGGTTTTTACATGATTGTTAAAAAAAATAAATTAATCCAATCAATTTTCGATAATCCGTTTCACTCAGATGTACGTCACAATAAGAAAGAAAAGATCTGTTGCTACTTCCATTATATCATAGCTTTAAAAAAAGTAAAAAAGGCCATCGAAATGAAGTGCTGAATCTTCAGAATGTCAAAAAAGTATAGACTATATATCTTTTTTATTATTGTTTTATTTTACTTTTTTTTTTAGGTTTTGCAACCCTAGTATTAAATGTATATTCTAGCAATCAACATTGAATTAACCTAAATAAAGTATAAATCTGAAATATAACATTTATAATTTGTAACAAGTTTGTAAATTTGTCCTAAGATAAAAACAAACATTTAAAAGTACAACTATCTAGCTTCCATGCTATGTAAATGTTGTTACATAATTGTTTATATAACATATCTAATATTTCTTACAAAATCCTGGTATCTAAAGTTTTAGATAAGTACTGCAAAATTACTGGAAAGTGCCTTGATGGGTTCATGTCTGAGAGAGAAAATGTGATTGTCTGTTTGATTGTAGGTTGTTTACAAGTTAGATGCATTTTGTAATGGTAATGGTGGTGTGGCTTTTCTTTTGTTGAAGCATCCCGACAACCTTCAAGATCCTGAGTGAGATTCCCTTCTAAAATAAGCATCATTAAATCAATGATTTCATGTGAGGCACCAAACATTCTTCTTTTTCCATCTCTTTCAGTAATGAAAAAACTCATTTGATTCAAAGAGGCAACCAGAGTCAGAGATTCCAATGACTTTATGAACCAAACAGAGAAGAGAGGCAGGTGAGAATTGCATTTTAAGGTTTAATTTAATGTATTTTTTTCTAATGCCATAGGCTTATTGGGGTAATAGCAACCTCATGCAACATTTGGTGAAGAAATAGTTCACCCAGAAATACTTATTCTGCAATTATTCACTCACCCTCATGTTGTTCCAACCTACTTTTGAGCATCCGTTTGATAAATACTGCTCTCATGCTGTTTACTCAGTGTAATGTGATTACAATGGCACTGAAAAAAAATGTTTTTGGTAATTGAAATAAAGCTGAAATACAATAAAATGAAAATATTTTATAAATCTCTATTAAAAAAATCCAATTATAGTTAGGCCTATAATTCAATCTAAATAGAAGTATCAAAAACTAAAAAAATAATAAACTGGAACTACAGATTATCAAACCAGTATTGTTACCTAAAAAAAAAAAGTTATATGAAATATAAGTATTTTATGTAAATGAAAATTATAAATGATACTGAGTTTAATAACTAAAATGTCAAAGTAAAACAAATCAAATTTAAAGCTAAATAGAAATATAATAAAAATGACAAAAGCACATAACAGATTGACTAAAACCTAAAGTAAAATGAAAATATAAAAATAAAATCGAACACTGGTTCGAACTGACTGAACTTATTAAACCATAGTTTTAATTTATTAAACCATAGTTTTAATTCACTAATTTTATATCGTATTTGTAAGGCATTAACTGATGCTGGATTTGTTTTACTATAATGTAAATAAATAAAAGTGCTAAATAAATCTATTGTATCTATCCTATTCTGAATAATCGGCTTAATAATCGATAAATCGCTGTTAATAATCGAATCGAATAAATTGCCTCATGTCCACTACACAAACGCGCATGCAACCATGGTTTTAAACACGTAATGCGGACTCATCTTCAAGATTGTTGGAGCATTTCGTTGTAAGTAAAGATCATGTGCACTAAAAACATAACGTTAAATTAGTGACAAAATGAGGCGCGTTTACTGTGTCTGCTTTTTGAGCGCTGTTGAGTGAGAGCGGGTGGAGCGCTCTCAGTTGTGTCTGCAAGCGTTTTGCGCGCGTTCAGCTCGTATGAGGAGAAATCGTGCCCGTGAACTTGACTTGAGAGCTCTGTGTGTTAGTGGCACAGTGTCACGGCACTCATGGCACTCATGGCCCAGGAGAAGCGGCGCAGCACCCGACTAGCTGTCATGCGTTACTAAAAAAAATCATTTATTTATTTGGTTCCGAAGATGAGTAGGCTAATGAAGATAAAAGCAGCCTAACTATTCGTGTCCTGGGACCCATTCATGAAACTTTAGAAAATATAATCGTAAATTCGGAGTGAATTGCACGTAGACTCATGCAAAATAACCACCCAGAAAACAAATTTTGCGGTAATAACCCTAACGATTAATCGATCAGTTGAAAGAAAGTTAGTAGCTGGTATTTCTAATAATTTCCCTTCCCTACACCTTAATTCATATGAATTTGAACTAATAAAATATGGATGATTATCAAGTTCTTCTAATTGGGCAATCATTCAACGGCTTTTATAACTAATCGTGTGAAGAGTAGGTTTATGGAGATTTTCTTTCTAGTGTCACTGTGTGCGCTGTGATGGTTTTGTTGTATTGTAGCTACTGTATATCTATGACAGGGAATTAAAAAAAGAATAATTGTGATGTTCAGTCCTTGAACGTGTTAATTGCTCCAGTGATCTGGACGGAACATTGTACCAAAATACAACAGTGTTTCTTGTGGTTCTACATAGTGACACTGCAGTCTGTATTTAAACTAGTGAGTGCAGTGACTAGTGAGAAAGACTGGTTGCCACAAATGCATAACACATCTTTATAATGCATTGTGATTATATGCATGCAACAACAAACGTACTGAGCAAAAGTCTGACTTATTAACACGACTGTTTAGAGTATGATAAAGTCTTAATTTCCAGAATTTAAGGCCTTAGAACAGAAAGTCTTAAATTTATAATCATGGTATTAAATATTGCAATCACTGCAAAAAAATGAATATCTTCAGTTTTTTTAGTACATATATCTAAACTTCCTTAAAACAAGAGAAATTAACCGAGATACAAAATGACAAGTCTTGTTTTCTGAGAAACTGAACAAAACTGAGTTTGTTTAAAACAAGAACAAATATCTGCCAATGGAGTCTGAAAAATAATCTTGTTTCCAATCAAAATTAATTAAAAATTAATGGAGATCTGTTGGAAGTTGTATTTTCAAACTTTGAAGTGTTGCTATTACAACCCTTTGAAGAACATTGTTCCCTTCAAATTATTCCTTAAATTCTTTTATTGGTCTTATATGTCCTAATTTTATCTCCATAAAACCCTGTTTATCTTTTAAAATAAATTGGTCAAAAAATACTTCGAATCAGCTGTGTACGTAAAGCTTGAAAGACTTGATCAGTGTAATTATTTATTAGTACTAAAGAGAAACATTCTGTACAGTTTTGTTAAATGTTACTAAATAGTATTTTTAGTAATTATGAAAAATTGATGGGGTGGAGGGTGCTTCCTCAAAAGTACAAAACAAATTAGAATAGTTTAATTTTATGACTCGCAGACTGTAAGTATGTTTTTCATATTTAAAGGATTTGCCACTGAAGATTCAAATGCGAGTTTTGGGCAGTTTAGAGTAGCGCTTGTTGTTTGTCATTGCGCCGATCACAAATGCAGACATGGGTTTATGTTTACACGGCGCGATGCAACACAACACGTAAAAAAACAGTACAAGTCATTATAATCAGTAAATATGCCCCCACTGGATGCAACAAATGCCTCGTTTATAATGGGTTTTAATGTTTTGTCTCGTCGCTCCGGCCGGACAGGCCATCACAGTATGGTAAGGGGCGTAACATTTCTTAACACGCTTGAGGTATTCGGCCCATCACAACGCACTGGATAACTGGCCAATCAGAGCACACCTCGCTTTTCAGAACGATGCGCTTTGTAAAAATCGACACGTTTCAGAAAGGAGGGCATAGAGGATAAACAATAATGTACAGTATGTGTAAAAATAATGTGTTTTAACCTTCAACATTTCATTACACCAAATTACACAAAATAATGTTCTTTTTAGAAACATAATATGACCCCTTTAATAAATATTACAGTAATACAACAAATTGATTAAATTGATAAATGTGATGACTAAATTGAAAGGTTATTTTTATTGTCAAAACATGACAAAAATTATGACAAAAAAACTAAAGTGATGTCTTGTAGAAGTTCACATAACTCTGGCCGGTATTTAGATTGATGTAGCTGTAGTAAGGGTCTCCATACTTCAGCACGGAGCCGATAAACGGCAATCCGTCTGCATCCAGTCTGTCCATTACTTTGGGGTCACCTGGCTTCACCCCAAACACAATGCTGTCATCACCTTTGACCTTCTCAGACAGATCTATGAGCTCCGTTCCCATGAAGACTTATTGACGATCTGGAGAAAGTTAAAAACACAAAATATTAACAAATGCAAAAGAATGGTTTGGAAAATGCCTAATGGGAAGTTACGCTTACCATAGCATCTTCCATATCATAGCCAATGTAAGAAATGACAGCCACTATCGCATTGGTGCCAATAGGGTAATTATCCATGTCGTAGTGGTCGTACATCGCAGGTCTGACCAGAGGACTCTGAGGGGTCTGCAGATGGTACAGTTTATTGTCAGATCGGTCCTGGTACGAATGCAGCGGGAAGCCCATTGTCTGTTTACCTACAACAGGACGATGCCTTCTAAGTTGCAGCTCATAGTTGATATTTGCAGACAAAATTTATGTTCCATCAAAGGAAGTGAGGTTCTTACTCATCTGGCACTGGTACACGTTTTAAGGACTCTGATTGTGATCAGAGAAAGGGATGAATTCTGCCACCACACTCAGCATGCTGTGAGGAAACAGCTCTTGATGTGTGGTCACTCCCTCCTCTAGCTCTTCCTCGAAGATGCCCACGTTCAAATACACCTGAACACAAATAAACAGTTAAAGAGTTTAAAAACTTGTAATGAAAACAGAATGCAAGACTGCGTAATTAAAGGCTTTAATGAGAGAAGAAAACTATAATCCCATGAAGCACTGTAAATGATTAAAAATGACAAATATACAAATATTAGTGCTGTCAATCTATTAAAAAAACCAAACGAATCGCACATTTTTTTCTGAAATTAACCGATTAATCCCACCAACCAGAAAGTTTTTAAAGTAGTTTTATATTGACCAAAACACCGACATGATTGTTTGAATCCACTGCATACAATGAAACAGAATCTGAATTGAGGACTGGTTTCCTATAAACAAGCAACAGGCCAAAGCACAATCTATTGCGATATATTGGATGGGCAGGGGATATATATCATTTATATATATTAGTTCTTGCCCCCCATGAATCAAAGAGTCAAATGTCGCCCATGACAAAGTAATATAAAATAATACTAAAATAACACTGGTAAAATCAGGATAATGTACAGTCAGCTGGTCATTATTACAAAATAAACAACTTCAGGAAGTCTCAAGTAGCTTATAAGAGAAAACAACTTCCTTTTACCTTCAGTGCAAAGCCCAAGGGAAGAAAGAACAGCTCCTTCCTGTAAATGAAATTCACCATCACCGTTCCATTGTCCAGGTAGTGAAGATTCATATTAATGGCTGTGTGTTCGCCTCTTACACAGCGCATCGAAATAGCTGCGCACAGTTAATACCCAAGTCAATATGTATATTTAATAAATTATATTGGTTTATTCAATCTGGAAGAGATGCAGTACTCACCGTACTGAGTGTAGCCCTGTCCTCTGCTCTTAAACTTTGGTCTTGATACTGCAATGGGATAGTTCCTCCTCTGCATGATCAGAAGACGAATCACCTTCTCTATGCCATTAACGATAAAATAGCCGCCCATTTCCTACCTGTATTTCAAGACTAAGTGTCATTTTGTCCAAGATTGTGGCTTATGTGGCGTGATGTGCGATTTTTTTTTTTTTGCCTCCGCTTCTTCGTGATGCTCGATGAATTCTTTGGGTGAGAGACCATAAAGGTTGCAGAGTTTTGATTTGACCATGATCGGCACATGACCTAGAGACCGTTTAATGATTCCTTTGGGAACGCCATTAACAGACCAACTCACATCTCCCTGTGAAAACACAACATGATGTGTTCTTTAAAAAAATACTGATGGTTTGTTATCTGAGTTGCTTTCGGAACCAGATGGATCTCTCGAAGACAGTGATTGAAAAAGTACAGTAAAGTACATTAATTTTTTTTTTTTTTTTATGTTTTTTACACTTTTTAAACATTAGTTACTGGATTTCTTAGTATGGTTTCAACATTTAATGGTTTGAACAATAGATTTATCACTGTGATATTACGGGAGTAAGAAGCTTGTAAAATACTCATTTTAAACATTAAATACGTTCTTATAAAATCTCATATAAACACTCATCACATGCAATTATGAATGTGATATTTGCAAATATGAATTTAGCACATATTAGTGTACTTGTGTTGTACTGTTGTGCACACACACACACACAAGGGTTGTTTTATAATTATTAGTTGGTCATAATACTCGAAAGCAAGCAGTATTCTGTCAATGTATCAACAATTCCCATGTTAAGTATATTTATTAACAGACTACTAATAGCTTGCCTCGATATGTACAACACTGCCTTGCCTTCAGCAGAGCCAAGAAGACCCGCAGAGGGCAGGCTGATTCCTCCTTCAGAAACTGCTGACTGATTCGGTCTCCCTTGTACATGACCTCCATAGGAGGAATGGCCTGAAAACAGAGAGATTTTACTTGTTTACTTATTTGTTAGCCAGCATGTTATTGCATATAAATTCACTTGTTAAGTGTCCATACAGAATCTACATGTGTGTGTGTGTGTGTGTGTGTACCTCACCTCCACAACCCGACATAATCCATCAGTAACAGCCTGATCAAATGACTCAATGTGCGCCTTCACCAGCTCCTCCTGCACGGACACCAAACCCTGCCTCTGTCAACTGTTTTAACCTCGGTTCGGACTTCAGATTACACCACTTATTAAGATCCATGCTGCTGGGCACACGTGTGTGTTTGTCAACGTGATCTCGGAAGTAGCGCAAGACTTCCTGTTACACTACTTCAAAATAAAAGTATTATTTTTATGAATGGTTTTGAAAAGTCACACGCACACAAAAGACCATTCGCTTACTGTCATGCCTTTCAACCCAGAATTGTAACCATAAATGTAGTTTTATAATTATCCGGAGCTCCATGTAACATTTAAAACCACCCACTTTCACTGTATGAAAATGGTGGCGAAATCAAATGTATTATGAATTAATTTGAAAAACTTTAAATAAATCGCTAAGAAATAAATCAGTTTACGCTGTTACACGTAAAAAAAAAAAGCACACACTTTTCTTTTGGTTTATCACACTCGGTTCAACCTTCACCGAGCACATGGGCAACCGTAAAGTCAAAGTAAAAGTCCTTCCGTTGGTTAATAACTCGCACTCTGCGTAAATACAGCGCACGGTTAATCAGTTTGAACTCTCCACTTGGCCTTGAGGACGATTGAGGATCTTTAAATTATGAGCAAAAAATAATCATAATAATACAAACAATAATAATTAATCATGAGTGCGTCCAACTCTTTCCATAAAGGTAAATACCCATTAAAGTGTTTATATAAAGGAGTTTTGTAAGGCAAATGTGCTGTTTTGCTCACGCTGCATGTGTTTATGGTTGGAGTTTAGCAGTCATTTAATAGAAACTACTGAAATAAAGTGAAATAATGTGGTTCATAAACTCATCAGCAGGTTATTATATCTAAGCTTGTCCTCTTTTGCTCGCTGCATCGTTGAGAATCTAATATACCATCTCTGTTCTTATCAGGTTTCTATAAATTACATTTAGTTTCTGACATGGATTTAGTTACTATGATAATTTATTGAATGCAGATTCAACGTTTAATGGTTCAAAACAGTAGATCTGCCATTGTGATGTTATTGGAGTCAAATATTTATTATCTTTAGTTTTATTTAATTAATTTAAGAAACTGTATTAATAATAGCAATATTAATATAATGGTATTCTTTTAAGTATTTTTTATATATGGAAATAACAAAATTATTATTTTAATTTATACATGCATATCTAAAAATGGGTCATTTATAACTAACGTGGATTGTCACTAACATTTCGACTGTGATGTTACTGGAGTAAAAGGCTCTGTGTGGTAAGTCTTCTGCCCTCCTTCAGCTGAGATCATCACTGCAGTGTCTGTGACATTCGGAGCCGCAGCAGTGGGAATCCTCATCTACAAAACATTTTTCAGCAAAAGCAAATGTGTTAAGCCAAAGGTCAACCTTGATCTGCAGAAAGACAATCTCAAAGTGGTGCATGCGTTCGACATTGAGGACCTGGGTGACGAAGCCGTGTTCTGTAGGTGCTGGAGATCCAAAAAGGTGAGAAAGAGCTTAATGAAAAATTCAGAGACACTAGAAACTTCACTCAAATTAGAGAAACAGTTGCATCAGAAAAGTGAGTGTTTGTATGTCGCAGTAGGGACGGTTACTCCTGCAGAAACTGACCAATAAAATGCCTTGCAGATGCCAGAGTCTGAATCTAACCCTCATGAAATCAGGAGAAACGTTTATTATGTACATATAATTCATGTACTGTTGGGTGTGATTGGTACAAGGAGGTGTTTATCATGAACCTGTCTGTTAACATTCCCATTTAACTCATGCAAAGCTTGCTAGTCACGTATTGCAGGGGCGGATCCAACTGCCATTGACCTGGCCCTGCAATAGGTGACTTGTTGGCTGCATCCGAAATTACATACTTCCCTACTAGGGGAGGGCGGGGCATAAAGTAACGCGGGGTTAGTTGTAACACACTTGGTTTGAATATTTCCACACATGCTAGCATAAACTAATTTACAGCATTTACTAGTTACCAAATCAACATTACATTATATAGAGAAAAAAAGTGCACCAAAATGCAAAAGTTTTTTTAAGATATCGCTGAACATTTATTTTACCCTAGTAAAATTAAATTTCTGGCTTTAGTACATTTTTCATCTCAGTTTTTATCAATCATTTAAAATGAGACAAATCTGCTACTATTATAATCTGCAATCTGTTATTTATCAGATTAGATCGTTTTTTAATGCTTCGCATACTAGCAGATGACACCAACTGGTTCTAAATTCCAGTTGCGCAGATGGGCAACATTGTAACACTGCGTTAC